>JAQGBY010004996.1:0-15460 GCA_034698785.1 Mycogona germanica | reverse complement strand
TGGGCTAGGCAAAATTACCAGGTCGCCTCCTGGGGGGGCTTTGAGCGGTTAAATCAGGCGGTATACCCCTTAACAAAATAATAATAAAACGACGAGTTGACGGAACATTGTAATTGGCTAGTTCCCTTTACCAATTTGACATAGTTCACTACAACAGTTAGCAAATTCCACTAGTCTGAGATAAAGTGGAGAATAATAGAAAGTGATTCGAAAAAGAAAATATATTCTTTTTATCGTATTTAGGAAATTTGTTGATTGGTGGACCAACATTTACCCACCACTGTTATAGCATATAAGTGGGCGTTTCTTTATCAATGCTGTGCGCTTTACTGGCGAAATGTACGTCTGACGGTGGGTGCGTTCATAAATTTGCTGGCGCCGCCGCATCAATTGGATGTCTCACGGTTGGTTGTTCACAACGCGGGTGGGGCGGAGTTCGGAAAACGAATGAGTTTCAGTTTTTTTCAGGGAGTGGCTATTAAGATGTGGCGTCCACACTATATAACTGATTTGGTGGCGAGAGATTACAGAGTAGTTCTATTCACTAGTAGTGAGTTTAACAAACAGGTAAACAAAAATAATGGGCACTCAAATAATTTATCGTTTTGCCCCGATAACGTGACAATGGATGTAAATTGCGCGACTGAACCTCTAATTCGGTTCATCGTGTGTATCTTCCTTGATATAAGAGCGCTCTTTTTGAGCGGTTTGTTGCGCTCGTGAAGGCCGCGAGAGAGATAATGGGCCAAGTGAGCAGAGGGTTTCTCGTGTACGTCGCAAAAACATCGCCGTGTAGCCGAAAATCGTTGAATGGAAAATTTTTGGAAACGCTACTGCCAAAATCTGCTCCAATTTTAACTACTTTTTTGTGTTCTTCACACGCGGATCATAAACATTTTAAAAATATTAGTGTGTGCGACGACCGACGTGAATTGTGCGGACCGCTTCACACCGTGGCTGGAGTACCAAGTTATTGTTGGGTGCGATCTACGAAACCATGAAAAGGAATTGATAAATATAGAATTGGGTCAACCTTTGTGAACTCGGGTGTGAACCGTGCCAACCCGTGGGACACGTCAACCCATTTGATGTGTTCGGAACACTGATTTTTGATTCCGACAACAAAATGTACTCACAACAGGAAGACCACGAAAACGTAGGTATTCCCTTGGATTACGTGTACACAATTATCAGCTTTTTTTATCCCTTAACTTATGAATGAATTTTAAAATAGGTTTTCACTACTTGAATGTGGCGTCGTTTGGGTTATTTTCACTAACGAAGTAAGTAAGATGCGGGGGAATTGTTTACGTGAAGCGATACCATTTTCCACCTTTGGACGGCGAGGTGGGTTGTTCAAATTGTCGAACTTTTGGTTTTGGAGTCTATCTGCAGGGAGTGAGTGCTAGCCTAGCTAGGTTTTAACAGTGAGTGGCTCCGACTTAAGCTGGGAAATTCGTGGCAAATTGCAATTGCACGTAAAGTCATGTGGAACTTAATGAAATAATTCAACCGATATGTGTTGTTAAAGTAATTAGACATCAGACATTTTTCAACTAATTACTTTAACATCATATCACTTGAATTATTTCATTAAATGTCATTCTGTTTGCCGAGCGTGCAAGACTTCGTTCTCACGAGACGCTAACATTTACAGAGTTTCAATTTAGTTCTGATATATTATGAACAACTCGTGTATTTATTGTGTGGGGATATTAATCGAATTTACCGACACTTTTGAATAGTCTGGAGAAAGAAAAAAACAGAAAAGCGACTGTTTCGTGACATTGGTTCTGTTTACACTTGAGAGGTGCGATTCAGTCAATTGCGTTTTCAGCGTCTCGACGCCCCCGACCCCGCATGCGTGACTTTTGTATTTTATCTGCATCTCGAACCGAACCAGACCAATACCAAAGACTTTTTTTTTTAAAAAACCAGTCTGGGAAAGATTTAGAAAAAAAAAATATCAACCGTTTTATCCCCTGAACATTTCTTGGAGATTTTGTGGAAAATGTCACACGTCATCGAAATGAAAGGGAATTCGAAATACTTTCCCCCCCATATGGGGTGAATTCTTCTAGGTCTTTCATTTCGTTAGTTTTGATTCAAACAACTTTGAAGTTTACACGTACTGTAGTGTTTTATAAATGTGAAGTAGGTTCACCGTTGATTTAACGTCTTTGGCGGTCGCCCCCAGGTAGACGACCTGATAATTTTACCTAACCCAGGCTGCCTAGGAAAGGATCTTTAACGTCCCGATATCGTACACGGGGTCATGATTTTACTTCTATTCCAAAAGAAGGCGTGTGAAGGAATTTTTCTCGCCCGAAAAATTCCGAAGACCGACGGCCGGAATCGAAACCGCGATCCTGTCGGTGACGCGACACTTCTCGTAGTGTAGTGTACTACTACACAGAAACCTTATCAATATGAAACTGGATCGTGCTTATCTGCATACAAACTTCATGCAGAGAATGTATTGCGCAACATTTTAGTCGTGTGTGTGTGTGTGTGTGTGTGACGCCTGGTATATCTTACGTTTTTTAATATTTGGAGAAATGCTCTCGCTCCGGGGCAATGTAACGTAACGTGTGAATATGTTATATATCTGTGTATAAAAAGGCTACATGGCAATGCAAATCAATGACTTCACCTCACTTCAAAATTTTATGTAGACTGTTTTTCTGATTCACAGGTGGATCAATCGAGTTTCATGAAACTGATCTTCCACAAAATGGGGCCCTAAATATTCAAAACTCAATTATCATCAATTTATTAGTACTACTTAAACTCTGCAATGACATCGACACACAAAAAACCGCTTCGAATTATCTACATTTCAAATTGTAAATATATTCCATTGAAAAAACCATTTAACTATTCATTTACAATCTCACTCAAACACGACATTGATGAACTGACTTAGAATAGCCCGTGTAATTGTCTTTTGCTGTGTGGACGATAAACAGCCGTGTAATCGGGACTTTTTTTCCCAGTGCATTAAGTAGGGCCCCAGTCATAAGGTTACTGATTCAGATACGACTTTGTGGAATTGCGTTTTAATTTCGAATCTGCGTCGAAACTCCCCCGCAACACCTAAATGTTTGCTGGTGACGTCATAGTGACGTCCGAAAATTTCCGAATTTGATTGATTGACTTGCTCAGTTATGTAACTTCGTTCCAGCTGGACGGGATGCAAATATGTCATTGCTCGAATATTGCATAACGCTGCTGTGGGCCCGACATTTTGTTATTGATATACATTACGACGAAAAATTTTGCACCTTGTGTATTTCTTTTCTGATTTTTCTCATCAAAGGAAGCAAGCATAATTCAAATGTTTATTGTCGCAGTCTTGTGTGTCTGCGATGAACGTATCAGATGATTATGGGTTCGAAACTTTATTCGTTCATCTTAATTGATGTTTCGGACGGGGTTGCTGCATTTAAGAAAGTGGAAGTGCTATTAACATGCAACATCATTCACGAAGATAAAGTTCTCGAATTAGTTTTCGTTTTCCAGGACGTTTGGGGGGGGAGGGACTGTATCAACGTGGTTTCAAATGTTTGTCGCCCACTGACAGTCGATGGCGTTTGACTTCTAAACAGTGTGGGCGCATAATAGGATCCATGTGGATCGTAATTCTACACACACCCACACGTCGGAATGCCCGCCTGTCGATCCGCCCTCACCCAACCGCACTACTCCTCCCCTGACACAAAAGTGTTCAATCATTGTCGTATCACGAGAAATACGAAACTCGTCAATCGGAGAAAATTGAGAGTCGCCAGGTCGAGATTCTATATTTGGACGGCAATATCCACTCTCCGGATTCATTCCTAGGTGGCGCCGTTATCGCTAGTTTCAGTAATGGGAGTCCACCCCGATGACAAGGCATAGCATCTAAAGCTCCATTTTGCATTATCTATTTCTCGCTTGGCTCTATTGAAATGTAATTTAGTTTTTGTGTCTAGCGCCAACGTGAATCTTCAGCCAAACACCACAACCAAACACGAAATGAGCAAGTGTCGAACTTATCAAATGTTTTCTTCTGAAATATTTGTTGATTTTCAAATTGATTGATTTTTTAAGTCACTGCACTACAGGATTTTCTGTACACCATTTGGTGATTAGGTGCTATGCGAGGGGCACATTTTCACCAGTATCCCGTGATCGATTAATCGATAGCCCTCGCCGGGAATCGAACCCAGGACTGCCGAGCCACAGTCAATACCGCAATATCGACGGGCAATGGGAGTCGTATTTTTAAAAATTGATTTTCAAAAACCCATATGCTGTCTTTCAATTTTTTAAAAATTGATACCCCAAAACGTAAACAGTTTTAAAACAAACTTAACAAAACGTATATTTTAAATTTATCTTTGAAATCTCATAACGTACCAGTTTTGGGCTAGCCGATAAAAAGAGCGGATCGGCAAACCGATACTGTATCGGGATTGCCGGATAAAGGGTAGGCTACAAATTGCGTTGACTAAAGTTCGATATTTGCCTTCGCCATACATTAAATTGTTGTACCAGACAGTTTCTCAATGGTTAGATAAAATTATAGAAAAAATAATCATTATGGGAATTAATTTGACTGCATTTTGAGATTTTACTCGCATTATTTGAATAACTTCATTGTCAATTACGAATATATTAGTTTAATTCCTGATGTATGGGTATGAGCGTTTTGAAAATATTTACTAACCTCGCTCATCCATGAATAAACCACCAAGTATATCAGTAAAATGTGGTCAGATTCAGTGCTACATTTTTTGCACTTGGCCGAACAATTTGTTATTCAATTTTACGCATTTTTTTTATTTAAAAAGGGGGTTCATCAACTTCTGAAAATTGGATAGCATCTGCGACCACGTCCAACGAATGCGGTTTGGCGCAGTTCGGCTGCGCGTAATTCAGAATTATGGTTTATTAAATCTTGTTTATTCGGTTTTCGCCGTTCGGTTATTCTGTGCACATAATGCGATGCGTTATTCACTGGAAGTACTACGACTCGTCGTAGCCCAGTTGGATTAGCGACTGACTGTCGCTCGGCGGTCCCGGGTTCGATTCCCGGCGCGGGCTCTCGATCATTCGATCCCGGGGTACTGGTGAAAATGTGCATCTCACAATTTAAAGAGATTACGATTTACATCGTCTACTTACTGAGCCACACGAACGTTTTCGATAGAATCCCACTTCTATCTCATCAGGTGTGTTCGTTTATATTCCTGTCGTCGTTTTATTCCTGTATCTCGGATCTTGCCGCTAAACTATCTAGCTTTGTGTTTTTAATGAAATATATCCGAATCTGCTCGTGCTTCTGCACTTTTTGTTTAACGAAGACCGATACTTTAGCTCCATTATTGTCTTGTCTCATGAATGGTTTGTGGTCGGTTCGATGAGTGAACGAAAAGTTTCGTCAACATTAAAATTGTTTCCGTTCCGCCTAATTCCAGCCGCACATTACATGGTAAATGGCAGGGCCAAAAGCGGAGCATAAATGGTGACAGCGCCCCCTGTTCTTAGAACCGGAATTTGCAATGGCGGCAATTTTCGTGAGCAGAGATTCCTCGTACGCCCAGCGGACAATCTTGAAATTCTTAATTCTCTGTACTTGCTTGGACAAATAAATGGCTGTTTTTGACACGGCCGCAAGTTTTAGACGTGATAACGTACATGACATTGTATCGCGTAAATCATTTGAGTTTTGTCTGCTGAAGGGAATTGCACGAATTTTCGTTTTGCACGTTCCATATTCAACATGCATTCATTCAACTGTGGAACGCGAGGTATGACTGGATGCCATGTCCTGATGGATGAACACATCGCTGGCCTCGTTGCCGTACATAGTTGGTACGGGCCATGTCGGTATAAATGTTCCAGGACGTTTGTCTGATAGTAGGCCGAGTTAATTTTCACCTAGGAGCCAATCCGTCTCAATGTCGTCTTCAAGTTGTATCTTCGCGAGAAACTTTGTTTGGTTTCACGAAACCATCTGGAAAATGTCTTGTCACTATGTGGACGATAGTATATTGCCCGAATTGACGCTGTGAGGTGATGTTCTGTAAAAGGGCTGAATTGTTCCGATCACAAATACGTGTAATGGCAAGGTATTTCATCAACTGCACAACCACTACGACTAAGAAAATGCATCGAATCGAATTTGTGAAAGTTCAACGAATTGTGATAATCTACTTGTAAAAGGGCGAACACGCTGGTGGACCTCCTTAACAAATCTCTCAGAGACACATTTGTCCTTAACTGGTCGTTCGACCCCCGCCATAGACCCCATCCGGGGCTGCTTGTGGGTACATATTGTAATTGCAATTGTAATCTAAATTTGCACGGCTCGTGAGAATCGAATAATTGATTATTTTTAAGACCCAGAGAATTGTTTTAATTTATTGTCATTTTCTTTTAAAACAGGTTAATAACCGTCCTCCCACGTACCAGGAAACGCACAGTCATCATACACACTACAGGTAAGCCGACATTTCAATATATAATCTTCAGCTAACAAACTAAAAGGCCTAGAAGCAGATTTTGTTAGACTCGTACCTATTCGAAACCCACGTGACCTGTCTGAAAGAAGTATGGCAGATCTGCGGCATTATTGATGGCGCTGTGTCCCGTGACACCTGGCAGAACCAGTAGCTAATCTCCAGTAAAATTGTTCGAATCAACCGCGAAGAACTTTTTTTTTGTGCATTTGCCGCGGCAAGCAACTCCGACTACCTCTGCCATGCGGCACTGCGATCGGCGAGAGCAGTCATTTGCGGGTCGGGGTCCAATCTCGCTAGAACAAGCCACCAACTTCAAGTGTGCCAGAGCAACGCCATCTAAAACATAGTGGCGAGAGACGGGCGGGGTCAGGGGAGTCCAAACCAGACGGGTCAAATCGGAAGGGGATTGTTGGGGGAGGGAGCTGGGTTGGGGAGCATCGCGAAAATGCTAATGAGATGGTCGTAAAACTAGGCAGCAGTCGTTAAACAACTTGGCCAAGGTTTGTTGACTTGAAGCAAAGTATTTTTTTTTTTTTTGTAAATCATTTTTTGTGGTCATCGTTTGTTTGCCAGTCTTGTTTCGGAACAGCTATTTCTGACACAACGTCGCAGACACGAAAAAAAACTGATAAAGCCATAAAACGCAAACCAGTAGGAGGGGAAGGGATCCCTCTCTTCTTTTCGGCTGGTCTTCCGGACGAAAGAAAAGTAAAACTGATGAGGTATGTTGAAGGCCTACAGGGTGGATAATAGTAAAGGGACCTGGTTCAAATTTAAAAAGGCAAACGTTCATAAAGGGACCTGGTTCAAATTTAAAATGGCAAACGTTCATCTAATGGAATGATATTTTGTATACGTGTATGTTGACAAAAGTTTTTTCTTTGAATTGTCCTTGTGTACGTGCAACTCCGTGACGTCATTACTCGAATCCTTTGGGTCCAACATGGCGCTCTCCAAAGAAGGAAGGTTGAAAGTGTGACTTCTAGATACATGCGATTTTGTTCAGTCATGATGACCAAAAACCACAACTTCAATAAACAATTATAAGTCTTCAAGATAGCTATCATAGTTTTAATGGAATGGCAACCAGGATCGCGCCGTGATCTAGTCAAAAATGTAAACGTCCACGTGTCCTCTGGTTGACAACTAAGAACAGTGAGTAAAAAGAGATCGGAGTTTTTCGCGAAACTAGCTTGGGTACCCTCGGGACAGCCGATCCCGATAAATCATCTACCAACTATCACTCGCCCCTGGACCGGCACGATTATATGCTGGGTCTCTGGGGGTTATCTATAAATTAGTGCCAGTCAGCGATGATTACGCACTTTCATCGATTTTTCCCTTTTTGTTGTACGTGTGCCTGTATAGTCATTCTCGTCTTTTCACTTTGAAGGATCTTTGAGCTAACTATAAAGACCAAATAGCTGACTCGGTAGCGAGAATCTTTGAAAGCTTATTCTTGACCATGTTGAAAAGGCGCAATTTCCGTTTTTTAAATTGATATATTTTAATCATTTGTGTGCAATTTTTTTTTTAATTCACTGAAGTGACGGGTCACAACAGGAAGATTCTGTACCCCTCTCAGTGCTTAGGCACTATGTGAGAGGCACATTTTCACCAGTACCCCGCGCCGGGAATCGATCACGGGACCGCCGAACCACAGCCCGTCGCTTAACCAACTGCGCTACGACGGGTCGTGCATTTTTTGGCGCATCAAATGAATACTGACTGCGTTTATGTATTTATACGTGTTCACGTTACAAATTTGATTTAGAACGCATGTTTGTTTTTTAAAAATTGCGCTTCGCGCAGATTTGTTTCTGATATAATTTCTCATGAGCTTCTGCTTTATTAAATTAGTGCACTCAATTTTTTTTGCACAAAAGTTATGAAATTATTGCAATTTGCATTACTTTTGTGCTATGCGCAATTTCACTTATCCAAGATTTGTTTTCATTTGTATACAATTTCGGCTCATATAAACACTCACTGCAACAACCATTAGATTTAAAATACTGGTTTTAATTTTTTTCGGTTTTAACTTATTTATTTGTTATAAATTCTAACTGATAAAGCTACTGCCGCATAAAATTATCACTCGCAGTTGGTTATCGTAGTTCACTCGTTCTCGATTCCTGGTCGAGATTGTTGTTTCGTGCGACTATTTGACGTTAGTTACGTAGATTGCGGTCAGCCAACGGGGAACCAAAAGATATATGAAAAATAACAAAATAAATTACAGAAAACTACAAAGAAACAAAATAAATTTCTTTAAACGGCACCAAGTTCCGAGAATCGCCCCGCTCTATATTGTACATGTAATCAATGGCTTGTCTGTGTGGATCATTTCAAATGCACGAATTTAGTAGCTCAGCGAGTCAATTGTCCTCGACTAGAGTGGACCCAGCTTGGGAGTTGATTTTAGAAATGGGAGCAATCTTGACTTTCGTGTAGACGACGTACACAACCAGTAAGGCCCTTGACTGTAGTGCGGTTCTAGCGCCCATAAATTAAGTTTACGAGACAATCGCCACTGACGGTAGTTGTGGCTCTGGATAAAGTGATCCTTGGAAAAGGTACTTGGTGGTCTGGACGTTTGTGTCATATGCACCGCTGCCAGTAAACTAAATTAAGAGATAAATGAGACGGAAAAAATGGTTTAAGTTTCCATATTGAAATAGCGAAAAATGGTCAGCCTCAACGATCTAAAAACATCTGTAAGTATCTAGCCAGAAGATAGACGTCTGCAAGAAATAAAAGATATGGCGGATTCGCGCCATTTTTGGTGATGTTGAGATGCTCAACCTAAAACGATAGTTTATCAATCTGGCTACTAAGGGCGTTCTCGTTTTGACTCGGATTTACCGACCCTCGCTCTGATCTGGCACTGTCCTTGGTGGCGATTGCAGCGACACGAATAAAACCGCGGAGAACCAACCAGTGGTTGGTGGTGCCACCTTCCGTGTTTTGCGTCTTTTGAGATATCTTAATAAGTAATCAATTCAACCGAAATGAGCGTCGTGGGTTTTCAAAAAAATTATACAGTATATCGTTCTTTTCCTTTTTTGCTGGTACGTCTTGTGAGATCCCGAATTTATAGTCGTCGTCAAATATGGCGTGTGCCGGCAGTTCCTCTTTCTGTGCATGACTCCTCTCTTGTCGCAGGACGTTTCTTGAAAATAATTCCCGTCGATCTTTCGAGCATTTCGAAATTCCTAGCGCGTCTCTGCGGCCATCTTTAGAACGTCAGGTCTAGTTTGACAAAGTCGGTCCTATAGTCGTGGCCAAGTGACGTAATCGCGAACCGGAAATCCTGGCGCCATTTTTTATTTTTATTTGCTGGTCTTTTATGTTCGTATTTTTGTTTGCTTGATCGTCCTCCTCCTGTGGAACCCCCTCCCAGATTTTACGTGTTTTTCCTCCAAGACGTAAACATACTTTCCCCTCAAAACTCGGAAGTCTTTCGCCAACCCGTCACACGTCACCCCTTACCAGAGACAAGAGATTGTCAGCTCCCAATCGAACAATCTGCCTGCGCCACCACCCCTATAATCGAGCGACAGTTTAATCCTAGGCCCGGTACCAACAAATATTTAAAGGCCATCAGATCATTGATCCATTTCATTAAAAAATATCCACCGTAATTTTAAAACGACGGTAATTTTTTCGAAATTCCGTTAATTGTTTCGTTAAGTGACCGCTCTTTTGGAGGTTTACCTATGTTCTTAAATTTTATATTTTAAGTAGTCCATTTAAAATCATGCATGGGGGGGTTGTTTGTAGACACCCGTGATATGGAGCGCATGCTTCAAGCATTTCTGGATCTAATTGTGCGCCGTACGGGTCATTATGCTGTATGAGCCCAATTGTCTGGCCTTTGTAGACTTCTCTGCATCGGATGTTAATGGCGGCGGCGGTGGGGTTCGAAAAGCGCCCAACAGCGATCGTGCGCTGCAATGGCCTCATAACAATGACAAAACGCGGCCGTTTGGAATCTTACCAAAAATTGGGGTGGATACTATACTTTGGTTTCGCTTACAATCGTGCGCACGCCATTACAGGAACTGATGAGTGGGTGCGCAACCTTTTTCGGGAAGCCGGGCCACTTCTGTATTTTCGAAAGAATAAAATAGACTTCGATTTTTTCAATAATTCCCTGAGTTGGTGCTGTTCCACTGCCATTGGGGAAAGCTGAGCATTTTTGTACTTTGATTAAGTTTTTTTTCTTATTAGAGGCCCTGGTTGCGGTATCACGATTTTTGAGGGCCAACCGTTGAACAGGTCCCATAGAAGACGTCCTTATAAGAACTAGTTAAGGGGAGAGTTGAAGTTTATGGTTTAGTCGCTCAGCGGGAAGAAAAATGTACCCATTTTTTTCGGTGGCCATACACTTTTTATCATTTTAGTGTTCATTTCGTATAGGGTCGTCTTTATCCTGCGTGCTTCAGTCCTAAGATGCTTGGACTTCGTCTGCATGAAGTCCTCTTGAGGCCCGACAGGTTGAGTCATACACATTTTCGCAAGTCATTCCGATGCAGCGTGTCTGGGCATCCCAGTTTGACACTAGGTGGCACTCGTTTCGCATTGTCCCCTCTAGTGACGAAAAAACAATGTATTTTTTAGCACGTCTTGTCACAGCTGTAGGAGCCGTGAGCGGCGCTTGCCAAATCTCATTTGATAGGTGAATGCACGTAACGGTCGATGAACCGACAGTTCTTAGCCTTCATTGATTTACTACAATTAATTCAGCGTCATTTTTTTAAAATGATGGTTTCTTTATTACTTTGTTAAAATTCAGCGATCCAACTGATTTTTTTGATATTCCCCAAAAGTGTGATGCGGACAGATCATTCTTCCTTTCCTGATGATTTCGACTATAAGGGTTACGCACCCCTCATGGTGCTTAGGCACTATGCGAGGGGTCACGACCAGTACCCCGGGATCGAATTTTTTGAGAGCCCGCGCCGGGAATCGAACCCGGGACCGCCGAGCCACAGTCAGTCGCTAAACCAACTGGACTATGACGAGTCGTAATATTTTGGTCGAGAATACTTAGAGTTTGGGTTCGCAAAGCCTCATTTACCTTGGGGCTTATTTCACCTTCTGCTTCATTGTTTGTTTTGACCAATTTATTCGTGTTTGTGCTCGTTTAAACACGTTAATTAAACATGGCAATTTCATGTAGCAAAACACAAGTGTAAAAGGGTGTTTAAAATGTAACTTGAAAATATATGGTATTAAAATCGGTTAAGCGTGTTGATCGGTTAAATAATGTAATGAAAGAGAAATAAAAGACCGCATCTTAAAATTTCAGGCCTTCGGAGGATACAGTTCCGTACAACTGGTTTTGGTTCTCTGCCAAAACGAGAAGTTTTGAGCAAAGGAGACACGATAAACGTCCTTCTCACTACTGAAAAGAAAAGTGCGCGTCAGGTTAACATTGTTTCGATGGATTTGACATGTGCAGAGTTTCTTTCGCAATTTTTTTTTGGTTTGAGCCGTGTTATTTTGTTTCTTGTTCGGTACATATTCCGCCGACAAGAACTCAGTCATTATTGTACGTAACTTACAGAACTTCTGTATTTTTAAAATGTTTGTTAAGAAGGTTCATCAGTGATTGCTTATCTTATAACTCCCAGGTAGGCGATCTGGCAATTTTGCCTAACCTAGACTGCCTAGGAAAGGGATCTTTAGCGAATAATATTTTCAATTCAAAACCAAATTACAATAAAACAAAATTATTAAAAAACAAAATTAATCAAATAGGTATTTTTAAAAACGATTCTTTTTCGATTTGATATTTCAATTGTCAAACGTTGTAACCTGCGGTTACTCTTAACCCAGGCGAAGCCGGGTAACCAACTTTCTAGTATAATATGTACAATTGGTGATTTTTGATTTCTCACTCAAAAGTTGTTTTTGTTTGATACAGTTAGAGATATCCGATTGCCTTTTCTACTGAAAGGTGATACGTTTGTTCCTGATGGTGGCCGATACCTTTTTTCCACGAATGAGATAGCCGATCTATTAAATACCACAGTCTCTCGTGTTGCCTTGTTTCTGAAAATTAAATTTTAAATTTTAATCGCTGCAATCGCTCTGTGCGTTGTAATATATTGTTATCGATCGTGGTTTGAGTATTCTCGAGTGGCTTTTATCGGCTTCTTGGTTATATGTCATCTCCCACATAGGTCAATGAATTTTATTGTGGACCAGGCGCGTTTATCCTTATTGAACATTGCTACGGTTCCCATGAACTGATAATTCACTATCGGCTAGCTATAAGTGTTGAGTGCACTGCAATTCAAGTCGTCTTATTAAGCGGACACCCTTTTTTCTTTATAAGTTTTTCTGGTTTCTTAATTTCATTTTTTGATACACCTTCCAATAAGTCATTATAAGCCGCAGGTCCGACTGAACAGGCCACGGTAACTGCGCCATTTAATAACAGTGCAAGCCACTAATGAAAGGATTTTGCTCGTACATGTTCGCCAAATTTGTTTCGATGTTCGGGGCCCCGTCAAGGAAAAAAAACAGTTGCGAGACAGAGGAACCCAACGAGGAACCTATTTTTGTTGCAATTTATAAGCGAATAATATCTGTTCTGTTTTTCGCAGCTTGATCGGATCTCTTCGTTTGTCGAGTGTATGGATGCGCCGTTAGGCCAGATTTAAAGCGTCTGATCTTGGTAGCATGCTTAGGGATCTTTTCCTGGCGCGTTTGCTTGCATTGCAGGTAACTGTTTACGTACGGTAAGGGTTGCTCCCCATAAAATACCTACCGTATCTTCGCATGGGAGCGAAAAATTCGCATACTCGAGAAGCGGCTCATATGCGATTATTTCGCTCCCATCACGAATAGAAGAGAGGTATTTTATGGGGAGCAACCCTTACCGTATGTAAACAGTTACCTGCAATGTACCGGCTGCTCTGACAAAAGCGAGCGGAAAATGTGCATAGAAAGGGAATTGGGTTAAAAAATAACCGTTTATTTTGTTTGCGGAATTAAGAAGTTTTCAAAAGATTTTGTTGGCCCAATTGCCTGACCAGATTTCAAACAAACCTGATTCGAATGTAGAGTTTGTTTTGCTAATAAAAAAGTGAAAACAGCAACTGAGACTTTAATATTCCGTTAAAGCCTCATAATTAGACTAGAGAATTATTCGGAATCCTACTACTGGGGGGGGGGGGGTTGTTAGAAAACTTTCAAATTTAATGCATTCTCGTTTGGATTGTGACAACTTGCTTGGGAGGAATATGTGTTCTTACGTTTTAAGGCAAACGTTTTCTGAAACGACAGAGCCGCCTGTCTCTTTCCATTTGATCCACTCGAGATTTTTTAGCCTTGAAGAGGGCTTTCAGAGTTTGTGCCAGGGTGGACGCAATTTCATCGTAATGGATGCTATTTACAGATATTAACATAGAGGCCTGTAGCGTAAAAATTGCGGTCCTCTCCATATTGCCACACGCTCTATAGGATATCTATGTCCGCTCCCCAAATTGTTCTGGCAATTCTGACTTAATTTCTTTGACGATGTTTTCGTGACCGAGGTTTCCACGACATTAGGCTGACCTGCCTACTCGAAAATCCATACCAATTTTTCAGATCTCCTATAACAACGCTGTTTGCATTCAGGACCTGCCCATCCATAATGGACGTATGTGATATAAGAAAGTGATTACGCGCGACAGTTGAACTTCAAGTAGTATTCTGAGGGAAAATTTCGGGTAATGTTTCATTATTTGGACGAACATAGCGGTTGTTTTGAAGCGAGAATACAACCAATGGTATCCTCCACTGACCTCCAGACTAAGTCTTAAATTAGGCACCAATCTCTAGGAAATTTAGTCGTCGATACCTTTGCTTAATCAGTGGGCACACCAAGTTTTTATATCGTGGTAACGATATGGCCAGAAACCACGCCATATCGCCTAGGCGTGCCCCCGAACCATTTCGGTGCTTGTTAATGGTCAGTCACAGCGATTAGTGGGATAGTGTCCAATTTTCGTTATGTTTCTGGTATGTGCCCATATCGTTGCCTGCTATAGAGGCCAACGGATCCCAACCTATTTTGTTGTGGACTATTGAGATATTTGTTAAAGGAGGTCAGAGTGTTCTCCCTGAAACCCACCCAGGGAACGACACGGTAATTTTGCCTAGTCCAGGTTTAGTATGAGCTATCTAGGTAGGGATCATTAACGTGAACCTGAAAAATCGTACAGACACGAGTCCCACGGCTTTACTCCATTTCGAAGGAAGGTGTGCGTAGGAATTTCTCCCGAAAATTTCCGGAGGTCTCTGCCGGAAATCGAACCCGCGATCACGGGAATAACAGTTCGAACCCCCTTGCGCCAGTAGGTGCATTTTTCTTAAATCTATTTGAAATCAAAATGGCCCTCTTTTGTCCAATGGTCGTCTACAGTTAGACGTTCAAAGCGCCAACTAGGATTAATTTGGCATGGCTTGTATAGATTGAATAATTGTCAAAGGTTTGAACTTCTAGCTGTCGTCACTTGTAGATTAATGAGGATTAATTTGTCTTCTTCCATCCTGTTTTTCTTGGAATCAGGAATCACCCGTGCGAGCTGTTTTTCTCGACGGTTTTTTTTAAATCATCGAAGCGCTTATGTTCTGTTGCTGATAAATCCCAATTCGGTCTGTATGGGCAATTGCGCATCATTTTCCCGGGACTGTGGACGTAATCGCCTGAGTAAAATCCTTTCTTAATAATCGTTTCCGATAGCTGTTATGATGGTGGTTATGGTCACAGTAGGAACTATTGTAATACTTGCGTATGATGAAAAAAAAAACCCACGGGTGAAACTGTTCCATGTTACTTCTGTGTACAACAAAAAACTGTACAGCAACTACGACAATGTACGACTCGTCGTGGCCCAGTTGGTTTAGTGACTGACTGTGGTTTCGGCGGTCCCGGGTTCGATTCCCGGCGC
>JAQGBY010004995.1:0-15460 GCA_034698785.1 Mycogona germanica | reverse complement strand
AGCACCATGAGGGGGACGTAAGGCCTGTAGTGCGGTTGGCTACAGTTGATTAAAACAAAAAAAAAAAAAAAAAAAAATTAAAACGGATCTCGATAAGAATAAAGCAGAAGCCAACCGTTTTGGATTTTACCAATAAATCGAATTCATTCCATTCGTACATATAAATTAACCACGTGTTAGAATGAATTCGACAACGTTTCGTCCCCAAGGAAGTAACCGAGCAATTATTTCAGATTTAGATTAGATTGCCGAACCTCAATTATTCCAATAATCTACCTTCGGAACTACGTTTACATCAGGCCACTAACATTTCGTCTTCAAAAGCTATAAAAATTAACCGATAATCAGTTTCATGTACAGTACAAGTTCCCTGATGTGAACGTCCAGGCTACCTAAACGTCCATTTCCGGCATCCTTTGATCTCCCACCCCCCTTTCCAGAAACACACGACCCTGGACACCCATGTCCAATTCACTTACAACGGCTGCTCTCTAAGGCGTAGTGGGAGGAAGGCACGAGCTCCTTGTGTCGGGCGCCCAGGTAGATGAGGCCAACGCCCGCGAAGAACAGCACGCAAACGGCCACAAGCACCATGGACACGCACTGGCTGTGGTTGGGGGCGTCCGGCACCGGCCCACCGCCGCCATCCGACATCGCCTCTCCGCCACCTCCCACCAAGGACACGCCGCCGTCCACCACGCCGGTCTCGTGATGCCCGTTGTGCTGCTGCTGTTGCTGCACTGCCGCCGGGTGTCGCCTCTTGCCGCTCGTCTCGACGCCGCCGGACTCGGTGGCGCGTGCGCCGGACCGGACCTGCTGCTTGGTGGGCGTGACCACGGTGCCGCGACGCGAGCGGGGAAACTCGTCCACACCGCGGTGCTCCGGTATGTTGCTGATGGAGCTGTCCGACACGTCCGAGTCGCTGCTGTCCAGCAGATCCAGCGAACCGGGAGCGGAGCGGGTGCCGCCGGATCCACCGCGACCGCCCAGACTGCGACGCGGCCGCCCGGGCAGAGACTGGCGTTTGCTGGTGAAGCCAGGCGGCGCCGGACTCTTGAACACCACGGCCGGATCCGTGTCGGCTCGCTGCTGGCTCATCATCTCCAGCGCCGTCATGCTGCGTCGGATGGGATGACGCGGCTGGACGCCGGCGGATGGGCTGCCCCGCGAAGAGGAGGAGCGTCGGCCGGAGCGACGTTGCTGGAGAGCGGCGGGCGGCGTCGGATCGGCGCCGGGCGTGCCGGAATCGCTCTCGTCCGAGCTGAAGCTGAGCAGGGATCGGCGCGGTCGGTTGCCGGGCGTCGAGTTGGACTGCTGGAGGCGTCGCAGACGGGCCAGCAGGATGGGGCGTGTGCTGTCCGTGACGGGGATGCCGTCCTCCTCACCCAGATCCAGCAGTTTGCGGCGCAGCTCTTCGTCCGGCATCGTTGCTGTCGCGCTGCTGGAGGACGCCATCTTTCTTTTCGCTCTGCGCTGCGCACAATTTAAGACTCCAACCGATAGGGACGGGAGATAGTAGACGATGCTCGCGATACTATCGATGACGCATGTTCAGCTATCGATAGTCGACTATTGGGTGAGTTCACACCGGAGCTGTTGCACCATTTACTAACGCTCCGCAGCCGAGTTGCACAGTTGCAAAGGCCATTGAAAATTCGACAGAGCGCCTTCTATTGACAGTACGGGAAATGTGGAATTTTACCGCTTATTTAGGTTTTCTTTGAAATGCTATTATGTATGACATCAAGAGGGGTACATAAATTCCTGTAGTAATTACACAGATTTTAAGAAATAAATATAAATATCTTCATCCGAATAGAATGTATTAAGAAGAGAAATAAACCAATTCCAATAAAATCAGAATATAGTAGATTTGATGTCCGATAGTAAGACACTTTTAATCCGTCAGGTACAGAGTGAAAATAAAACATAACTAGTAACTATGTATTAGTAGGACCAAAGAGATGATGAAAATAAAGTTCAAGATAGGTATATGTGTAATTTTAATGGAATTAGGGCAATATCTGCATGCGCAACTTCGAACGCGAAACGTCATCAAATCAGCCAATCACAGGGCGACGAAGATTTTTCTTCGCGCCGAAGATTCGTCGGGAAACCATATATACCCTGATTTAATTTTCACTTTTAGATTATTCTTTCAGGCGTCTTTCGACCAGGGGCCAATTTTATTGTACGGCGACATGCATTCTTTCGAAAAACTGTATATTTCAAAACTTTAAAAATATCGATTATTTTATTATATAATTATCATTGTGTCAGTCATTGTCATTGTTGTTCTCAGTTACAGGTATCCACAAATGTCAAGAAAAACTTGTGTCCATACAAAAAATAGTTTTTACCAAGAATTTTACAAAGTATATATGTACATGTAGCTGTAATTAACTTTTATTTGTACCGTCTCATTAAAAGTTGCTATTATACGTGAGTGGTATAATATTTAATTAGTCACATTCCACACAGATCACATAACACATTAAGTTACCATTCTGCATATTTGCCAACCAATATGGCTCATTGTTACCACCGTCATGACACAATCGTAAGTGACTGACTCATTTAATTTTCGGACATTCGACATGGCCCGATTACATTAATTACAGTAGTTATCAACATTTCTTGCTTAAATTTGTATTGGTATCGTAATACAGATATTATTCCTATACTCGCTGCAAACATTCGCAAAAATTCATTGCATAATATTTGTAAAAAGCCTTATTTAAATGTATTCAATATGACTTCCTGTTTTATTGTATTTGTTAGAGCTATTTGTATGCTAATCCTTTTTATGGAAAAGAATCTGGATATCTACTCACGGGTACGTTTTTAGAAATCCTTAACATTTTTAAACTCTTTTTCAAATTTCTTAAATTTAAATACGTGTCTGTCCTCTCAGCTCTACCCCAGCCATTTCCATTTAATTGAATCGCTATTTGTGTTCCAGATTATTTTGAAAACGAATGTTGAATTCAATTCTAATTTGTCGGAGGATGGTTCTCAAGATCTAAACAAAATAAATGCAATGTAAGTTACCGAAAACAAGATTTTTCTAAAATATATTTTTGAAAACTTCTTACTCGCTCTCCTCAACAAATTAGCCACAACTTAAAATAACGTCTGAAAATAATTAATCTGAAGGTTTTAAATATGAAATTAGTCCGCGATAAATCAATTAAATAATTAATTAATCAAAAAAATATTTTAAAACATTTCTTTTGGACTGACGCTCGTTAGTCATGTAGTAATTTGAAATCTTATTTATTTCTTTTCCAGCTACCAAATAAGTCGTAAGATTGTTATAAAAGACAGCAATAAAACGAAACGTACGAACATTTATTCTTTGAGCAAACCAAAATAAAATTTGTTTTTGAGTTATCCTATAAAAATAAAAGCGAGTCAGGCCGGTGTATCGTGTGATTGCCTCGCACCACGGGGCAGCAACATACACGCCCACCATCAGAGGACAGCACACTGCCAGATCCTATCTCCGATTCGAGACCTCTTTTCCTCTTCGCCCTATAGGTGTGACGTCAGTAACGCCAGCAATATACAATTGCTTATTTAGTCACAATATTCAGCAAAATAATTAAAAACGTTCTTGATACAAATTTTGATAAATTCGAGTTGCTCTATTTCCAGCATTTGTTAAACATAGTTTTGGCAAAATTAATATTGTTTTTATCTTCTTTATCCACCAGGTAACATTATAAGTGGACACCAAAATCAGAATTATTCCCCAATTTTGAGTGTCGGACATTCTGACATTCTCAAGAGTGACGAACAAAATGGAAAATCCGGTTATAAGAAAGTTTCACAAATTAGACCAATTTTGTGGTCAAGTGAAACTGCAACCACTTTACCAAAAAAAGGCAAAAAAAGAAAGGCCATCGGGTTAAGAAGGCCTAAATATAGATTTAACGATCATTTAAACTCGATAGATCAGTCCAAAATTAACAATGAGCAGAGCGCGAATGAAACTAGAGTTATCTTACCCATTACCAATCTAAAAATAGGCCACCATCATGTAAACATCACCCCACAAACTGTTAGGATCTTTGAATTTACGACCCAATCAAGTCCTAAAACTGAACATAGGGGCTTACTAACTAATTCAATTGAAACAAAATATTCCACTCAAATTAGAACCGATGTACTTAATGCAAACAATGTAGGGATAAGAATTAAAAAGAAGCATAAAATCCCCATTGCAGTCAAGAAAATAGCAAAAAAACTAAAAAGAAAACAGAAGAAAAGAAGAACAACTGAAATGCTGTCAATTGCATTTCCTCCTACACAAAGTTACCCTCATGTAATAACAAGCTTTACCATTCCCATTTCAATTGCAACTCACCTATCAATTAAATCAAGAACAGATGACTGCGATCAACCAATTTTCACAAGTCCCAAAGCAGCCCAGAATGAGTCAATGATTCGAAGTCTAATTGCATTGCTAATTAAAAATGAAATATGCACAACAACAGTCGTCACCTCTGCCACTACCACGATGAATTTAAGGCAAAAGAAATATGCAAAAGTGACCTTAGTTGAGGAGACAAGTCCTCCAAAGCAAGATGCCGATTCTCTAATGTTCTACCTTCGTGAAAGAGGAGCAACAACAACAACATCTCCAATCTCCACATCCACAACCTCAATCGCAAAGTCTTCAGCACAAACTATAGTTATTTTACTAATCACTATTCAGGCAGGGCAAATAACTGAATCTCGATTATCACAACTTATTCCAATAGAAACAGAAATCACATGGTCAAAACTATTCACTCCACCTCTGAGAGCAAATTTGAATGCGATGCGTGACACTTTTCCAACAAGATCTACATTCCCAGCAAGATTCACCTTACCTTTGAGACTCGCATTCTCTAAACAATTGCCTTTGCTTCCACAAATTGGGTTTATACCATCCAGATTAGAATTACCTTCAGGATTTGTATTGCCTAAACAATTACCTTTGCTTCCACAAATTGAATCAATGCCATCGAGATTCGCATTACCTTCCTATTTTGCATTACCCAATCCATTAACTTTGCTTCCGCAACGATTACCTATAGGATTAATTCCCCCAGGACTAATTCGCCCGGGAGTAGTACCCCCAGGACTAATTCCCCCGGGAGTAGTACCCCCAGGATTAATTCCCCCGGGAGTAGTACCCCCAGGACTAATTCCCCCGGGAGTAGTACCACCAGGACTTAATCCTCTAGGATTAATACCCCCAGGAATAATTCCCGCAGCATTAACTCTGCCAGGAGGCCTAGTAATACCAGGAGGAATTACCTTGCCTCCAGGATTGCTGCAAGGAGGACTTACGTTGCCTCCAGGTTTATTGGTACCAGGATTTACTTTGCCAGCAGGATTGTTGATTCCTGGATTGCATCCAGTGACACATGAAATTGAAACAATGGCTACATATCAACCTGAATACACACCTAGTAATTATCAACTGTATGGAGGACCAGACTATGGTAATAGTCAACAACATGATGATAGCATTTGTTGTTGCACATGCAACGAACAAAGTATCCTAAGTAGCGATGATTGTCCCGCTGAAAAACAGCCTGAGGAAGAGAAATGTTGTTGTTGAGTATCAATACATGCAACTTAAAAAATGATCACAAATTATCTCGATACACCGAGCACCTTCATTGTTATTCCAAATGTGCTCAACAAAAGGTCGTGTCGGTTATATTAGCTATCAGACAGTTTTGGCAGAGTTCCACCTTTATTTTTAGTTCACCTGACATGTCAAATGTTAAGTTAAGACTGACTGTGGCTGGGCGGTCACCGGTTCGATTCCCGGCACGGGTTCTCCGTAATTTCTATACCAGGGTACTGGTGAAAATGTGACCCTCGTCATAGTGCCTAAGAACCACGAGGGGTATAGAAACTTCTGTAGTGATATCACACTACAGATAATTTTTTTTAAAAAGTGATGCCAAAGTCCAACAGTACACTCCATATACTAGTAGGCACACGCAAAGTGATTTAAGAAGATTTAATATTTAAATATTTTACTTTTAGTTTCATTTGTTCCTTTTAAAACTTATACTAATTGTTCCAGCTCGTTCCGTTGGAATGTCATTAACAATAGAGATTCCGTTTTCTAATGAAACGTTCAGTTAAAAAATAAATAGGAAAAAACTTTACGATTCCTCCTTATCACTGATAAATCACAACCACTCGGTGGATCGAGTGATACAAAAATAATATATATCTAATAAAATTTTATATTTATTTTTCGTTATGTATTAAATATATTTGCTCTCGTAAATGAATTGGGAAATTATTTAATATGACACCTTCCAAAGGTTTCGAAACTTAAACAATATTGCCAAAATTGAACCCAGTGCAAATAGCTTATTTCAAGTCCCACCTTGAGTTTATCTTTGCTACCATTTTTCAAATTGATTTGGCGTTTTAAATTAATTTCATTACACTAGTTTGACAACAGGCCGATGTGTACAGGTCCATCCAAAATGAGCGATTTCACTTGTTCCACCAAAAGCACAGTATGGCTGAGTAGAGGACATTTCGTTGACAGCTTGAACGAAATCTGCTTCCTCGCCGTGTGATAACTGAAAAAAAACACAACATCAACATTACATTTTTGTTGGCTGAAATTGCACGACGCAATGATCCAATCACATACACCATCTTTTCCGACGTATAATCCGCACATATGAAATTCACCATCAAAATCTCCCTCATTTGAGTGAAGTTGCTCCGAAAATTCTTGCGTCTCATACGGAAAAAAGATGATATATATATATATATACATGTATGTTTAAAAATAAGTACTAGAAGTCATCCGAAAAGTCTCTCCTAATTGATGTTAGCAGGCGATGATGGCGTCTCTGTTCCAGAACTCGTTTTAACATGTACAGGTTCTTGAAGAGGACCACCATTTCGTAAGAGCTCAGCTTTTCTAATCTCATCAAGTCCAAACTTCGACGTAACATCTTCGTGCAAAATGCAGCCTGTAATAGAAATAGGTCAGTGAGTCGCAACCTCAGGAAGAAAACTTCAATCATGACAGAAGTTCTAAGCCATCAACATTTGGAAAAATGTGATTAATTCCTACCTGGTTGTTGAACTGACAAATCGATTCTAGAACAGTCGCAACAGGTGTTTGATATATTGCACTGTTGGCTGGAGGCAGCCACATCATAGAAAACAAGATGGCCGAAAAAGCATCTGTCACTCTTTCATCAACTTCCTGGACAATTTAACAAAACACATTTTAAACCATTTATTTCACTTTTATCTGGCCATGGCCGTGCCACTCGGTTTCTGTAATCATCTGATCGCCACCTTACGCCAAAAGTAACTGTTCACCTGATTGATGACCTCTTTGAACATGGCGACAATGCTCTTGACCGTTGGTTCCACGATGGGCCACGCGGCGTCAGTGTCGGCAACCTCCAGGACAGCAATGATCTCGTAGAAACAGGTGAGCGAGACTGCAGATCCCGGATGGCTTGCGGCCATTAAATCCGTGGTGGCCAGTCGAGCCCGCCGACACAGCCACAACCAGACCACGTCATCCTGCCACAGACGATGCCGGAAGGATCGATTGTCGTCCGACCACGTGGCAATAGGATTAGGCCACGTGTCGCTGATTGACGATTGCCGGATGTGGCGGATGAGACGCTCGTACTGGTAAGCGCCCTCTGGGTTCAACATTCTGAAACAGAAATAACAATACATTTTCAATTACATGTAATTGTTCTTAATTATTGGGTCATTCGACAAGGTGAACGCGTCAATTGGTTTGAATTTACAATCTGAATTGTCACCTGATATTACTTTTTGCATCATGTGGCAGATGATGGCTGTCACTCGTCACACTTGTAGCATTAATTGTGGAGCGCTGATTGAAAATATCAAAATTAGAACAACATTTTGTAATGACATTTCCAGAAAATTGCGAGTGATTATCCAAGTGTGAAACCGGTGTCTGACAACTCACGATTAAACAATAAGTCCAAGCTGATTGCAAGAAATGCACGAAAGTGGTGTCCTCTGGCAACAAATATAAGTCGATGGGCAATTGGTCCTCCGTGACCTTGCCATTTTCGGCTTCCGCTTCGGGGTTGCGGTGATTGATTCTTAGTTTGTGAGAGTGCTCCCAACCAGGACTGATATAGAATAGTTCGGCCTCGAACACCTGGACAGGTTTAAAATAATATTGACAATAAATAATGTTATATGTAAATGACAAATACACGTTAAACGGCTAAGTTAAAAATAATATTAATATCAACATACCGTAGACAGCATTTCCAGCCGATCAATCTGATCTACCTAACAATGGTCAACTTTAGTTCACTCAATTACAAATTCGAAAATTTCATTTAAATTCGAGAAAAACATATTATTCAGAATTTATAAATTGCTAGTTAGTTGTTAGCCATTATTTGTGAGTAATCGGATTATTTGAAAGACATTCTGTTTAGTTAATCATCATAAATTCAATTTTTTCAATTCATTTAAGCAAAAAATGAATTTACATTCATCAACTTTGAAGTTGTGTTTCGAGGGTCTGATCATCACACCTATGTAATTAGTTTTTTGACGCGTTATCATTTCTACAATATCGATTATGTCGCGATCGATCGTCGTGCACTTTATGGTAATGACCTATTAGCACAATTACTCGATATATTGGAATTTTTTCGGTGCTCGTTGTTCCTGGCAACTTGACGTACAGAGCGAGTGGACGTGGAGTTGTTAATGGCAACAGTTGCCAAAACACTTGAGACCACTTCATGGATCGCCAAGGCCCTAAAATAGCGCCTGGGTCGCTACTTTTCACAACCGATGCACTTAACCTATACTGGATTCCTGCCAAAGTACTCCTCATTTCGTTTTTCATTTCGTGCAAAATGCAAATAGGATGACTCAGAATATTTAAATTGATTGCAATGAGGTAGGTGGCTTCGAGTGACCATTTGTCTTTTCACTGCAATGAAAACAACTGAATTGACTAAATGAAGTCTTGTCAAAAGACTGTGGAATTTGAAGCGTTGACGATGGAGCGAGTGAGCGAGGAGTTTTACAAAAAGTGCTAACTGACCGCTTGTATCCCGGTGATGTCCACGAGCCTGAGCAGGAGCTGGACACTCTTTGGTCCCGGCCATCGCACCATGAGGAGCAGATCCCGCGTCAGCACGACGTAGGCGAAATGCGGCAACGTCGACGATCCGCTCCGATGAAGCACGCAGGCTCGGTAGGCGATCAGTCGATCCGACGCCCGCACCCAGCCGTCGGACGGTGGCCACTTCCGGTCCACAAAGCTCTCCAGGCGGACGTTGCGTCTGGCGGCCCGCATGGCCTCCGACGACACTCACTCTGCTGACGCGATTTCAAAACAAGGTGGAAGCGCTTGCCTTTGCTTTCTGGTGGCGTGTCGTCACCACTGAAAACCGGATTACGAGGTTACAAAAATAATAATAATATGGCTGCCGTGCACCGGAAATGCTCGCTCCATGGCTCCAGTGATTCTACAAAATCATCGATTACTCAGTTTCAAGTTTTATACTTTTTAGAAAAAACTTGTCGGTCAATAGTTAATTTGACTTTTGAACAATCTTAACTCCCGACAATGTGATTTTCTTCGAGGACAAGCGAGTTGTTTGGGGAATATCGACCGCCTCTGCTGGTATCCCGTAACAACTCGGAACATTAATCGATGAAATGAAAACAAAAAAATCGGTAGTCAAATATTATTCGTACAATTGTTGACCATGCACATTGAACATTCTACCTGTACACATGTACCTGAATATTTTGCGAGCGCCGTTATCTATGTATATTGTATGTTGATGCCAATTGGCAATTGCGTTTTCATACGGATTAATTATTATTCTGTCTCATCAATCTGGTAAATATATACTATTTCTTTATTTTCCTCGAGAGATGAGGAGCGTCTTGTTTACTATTTGGTTACAGTCTGGTTTGGTTTGGTGACGTCATTAAGTTGACAATTTAATCCCGCTCTAGTGATATCACGGGTTCAAAGTCACACCTATGCCTAGGAAGAAAAGAGGTCTCGAACCGACGGAGCGGAGTGAGGGGAGGAAATCAGATTTATGGGATGCTGCCCTCTGGTGGCGGACGAGTGTGTTGGCTGCTGCCCAGTGTGGCCAGTGTGGCAATCACACAATGCGGTCTTACACGGCCAGACTCTGTTTAATTTTATATTTCTTTAAGATAAGGATTGTTTTCAATTATTTCTCAATTAATAATTAAAAAATGTACTGACTCGTGTATAAGTTGTGTTTGCAGTAAACTCGTCCATCTCATTCCGCGTGCCTTAAATGTGAGGAGCGCGTAGGAAAAATCAGGGAAAATGCAGTTTGCGTGATTTCAATCAAAAAGTCGATCAATCGTTTTGCGGCTCTTTCGCCTCCAGCAGGTAATTCAAGGTAATTCCGGCAGACAACGCCCAAAGTTGCCAAAAATAAATCCCATAGCGTGTCTGAAGAGAGAAATCATGTGGAGCGGTTGGGGGTGGCCACGGGGGGGGATTGGCAAATGAAGGCAAGTGCAAATGAAACGCGTGACGTCACATGTCTGACTCGCGTTCGCGTGGCGTGACGTCACCAATGCGGTGATTTAATAGGTTGTTGTCCACACAGTCCCTTCGCTTTCATTAAAATGTAGATTTATTAAAAACAAACAAATCATTTAGAGTAAATGATTTGCAAAAATTGCAATTAAAAGTAAATTTGTAAGTGAGCGTCATTCTGTAGCCAACAGTTCCATGCCAGCTGATTACTATATGATCATATCGCATTTTAAATTTTAACATGAATAGTCCATTTTAAATAGAAAGTGTTCGGGAACATAGTCCATTTTGTATTTACTGCAATAATTTAATTTGGATTTTGTTAAAATTGCGTAATAATTATGACTAAGGTGCCCATGGCGGGGGTTTGTCGGGGAAATTCTTTGAGCGATCCACCATCTCACTCGGGACGTTAACGATCACTTTCCTAGGCAGCCTAGGTTAGGCAAAATTTCCAGGTCGCTCCCTGGGGGTTATAAGATGTTCAATCACCGGTGAATCCCCATAACAAACAATTATTTAATCCACCATCTGACAACTTGCCTGAAAACTGTTACTCGAAAATGTACGAGGATTCAATGATTCTGATGAATACCAATTTTTGGTTAACAAATTTTCCAAACCCACTAGCACAATCGCAACAATCTATTCCTAAGTTAACGATGACGCAATTTGCGCCCCAAATGTCAAAAACTTTTATCAGCAAATGACGACATTTTAGAATTTGTCTCTGGTCAGTCAAACTAAGAAACAAGTTCCGAAGAGGGAAATGACATAAAGCATTGGAAAGTTATTAATTTGAAAATATCTTTTTTGAAGATAACTTTCTCGAAAACTTTTAAAATTAATTTTCTTTAAGTATTATAATAATTTAGATTATCGAACTATTCGGATTCGGATATCTTGGGTTGAAATGTATCAAATAATTATATGGGCATCCCTCGTTTGAGCAAATACGTCACCGCTCATCTCGCGCAATAAGTAAACGCTAGAGCATCAGGCCGAAGTGAGTCACAGCTGCAGGTGGTGACCAAAACCCAGGAAACATCATCAACCCGTCCGAAATCAGAGCACGAGCATTTCGTTACGACGATCCTATGTTTCCGCCTCAAGTTACCAGACGACCGACCCAATGGCACGCGCGCGATTAAAAAGCACCGACCACACTTAGTTTCAAAATCGTTCAACATTTAGGGGCGCATCATGCTTCTCGTTTTTACTTCCCGTGTCGCGATACATTCGAGCTGGACAAATGTTTTGAAGGGTTGAACGCTGCCTGAACCAGAACTACCGTTGAAATTTTCCGATGCGTTCGTGAACACGAGGTGCAAAGGTCGGGTCACTTTTACAAGTTTAGGTGGGACTGTGTGGATGGAAGAAAAAAGTCGCTCATTCGAAATGTGTCAGGGAATTAATTTTGACGAGTAACTCGACTTACCTTTATTCGATTATGTGACTTTTGAGTTAGCCGGTGACTCTTGGATACAGTACGGGAACTGACGTATAAAAAGGTTAGAGAACCGGCGATCAGAAGTTTGGTGAAACAAAACGTGCAAGGGCTACAGAAAAAATGGCGGCAACTGCTATGCGTCTGCTGGAGGAGAAACTGGATCCAAAAAGTGTCGGTAAGTTAGTGCCTATTTTCGTTTTCTGTAAGAAAAGAGATGTCAAATACCGATTAGCAGATGTTTTCGTTGAACAATTAACGAGTGGTGTTCAGAAATAACAGAATAATCAGTTACAGTGGTTTTAGTTCGAAAGGGTTCGATATGTGATTGAATCGTGCTAGAGGTTGGGACAACATTGGCTTTTGAGATCGCAGGCTCATTGCCGAAATATAGATCGCGTGGGCGAATGATATTTTAAAGTAAAACGCACCCCTCTCCAACGCGTGTTTCAAATTGAGCCTAAAAAACCAGTGATCTCGGTGTCGATTCCGGTCGACACCTTGGGAATTTTTTGGGCGAGAGAAATTCCTTCACACGCCTTCTTTCGGAATAGATAATTCTTTTAGAATAAGATTCCTTTTTTCAAAGTTCTAGCGGTAAATGAGTCTTCGGCAAGAATCGAACCCGGATCGATTCAGGTTTCTTATTTGCAACGTCACACACGTTATAAATGTGGATTTGGGTTCATAATTCCGTTTGCAGCTCTCATGTGGAGCGTGGAAGATCTTTACAAGGTGTTCCCCAATTTCGAGACGGCCACCATGTTCGACGACGATGATATCATCTGCTTCATTTGTCATTTCATTACTCCGATTGCCTACCTGGACGGCCGACACACCTATTGTTGCCGATGCTGCGATCATGTTGACATTGTGGTAAAGCGTCTGACATTAATTAATTGTGACATGTATTTGACGTATTCGCTGAACTTTGGACGAGCCGCCGCCGGTTTAGCTGGTCGACGGACTAGATTTGATGCCGCCATTCTGTCGTCTTAATTCAACCATCATTTTCTTTAAAAGAGAATCAAGGATTTATCGGCCGAAATCCGAAAAATTCTTGTTTGCTGCCCGGGGACAGAAGGATGTCGAAAACTCTATCCTATTGGCGAAGTGATGGTCAGTAGAAAGAAATTCGAGAAATTCAGTTTTTAAAAAACGCGTTCAGTACAGTAGTTTGCTTTCAACTAGGATTGAGAAAATTCTGGCATTTCTGTATATTTTTGTCTTTATATTAAAAACAGGATCATATTAAAGATCGTCATAGAGAAGTTACCTATAAGGTATGTGGAGTGATTCAAACATGATATATTAAAAATGCACAAATTTTAAATTCGCTTTATGTGAATTGCACGCTCAGCGCTTCCTCTGTTCGCCATCTTGGAAAATGGCGAATTAGCGATTTGTGTCAATTAGTTTGTAACTGTTGGAAATCCATGTATGCAAGTACAGTTAAAATCCATTTCCGTTTACTAAATATTTTATATTTATCAAAAATGTTGAAACAGATGTCGAATTATTCCGGGGTCAACACTATTCGACGTCAATTCGAAGCTTTTGAAGGTACTCCGAAACAGAAAGGTTGAAAAGCTATTTTTTAAAATAATAAGTAAAAATACTTTTGGAATATATTTTTAAATAATATTTATTAATGACATCGAGAGTGACGTTATGTATTTCTAAGGTGTTTCAACTCGAGTGTCAGTGGTCTTTAGTATTTTTTTTAATACCCTTTTTGGTGCTTAGGCACTATGTGAGGGGCACATTTTCAGGAGTACCCCGGGATCGAACAATCGAGAGCCCGCGCCGGGAATCGAACCTGGGACCGCCGAGCCACATTGAGTCGCTAAACCAACTGGGCTGCGACTAG
The DNA here is from genome assembly GCA_034698785.1 of Mycogona germanica. Lineage (NCBI taxonomy): Eukaryota > Metazoa > Arthropoda > Diplopoda > Chordeumatida > Chordeumatidae > Mycogona > Mycogona germanica. Next base: position 1,543 of record JAQGBY010004995.1, on the reverse strand, counting down.
TCGTGCTCGCTATTCGATTATGGCAATGTAGTGTGTCATTTTTTCTGGAACACAATGTTGCTGTCAACTGTTTTCTGAATCGGTTAACTGAATCGAAACAAGACAGCTCTGGGTTGGTCACTTTTGATATTACTCGCGCAAAAATGAATTTTCTCGTCCACTTACCATACTCGTAAATGCCTCGTTCCACTTCAGATGAGCTGTTCCGGCGCCAGCTTCAGCTCGACAGACAGATTCGCGAGACAAAGGAAAAGAGTGAGAAATTGCTACGTGACACGCGAGAGACCGACTGGGAGGCAGACAACTTGATGAAAATCTTAAAGAAGAGCTCGGAATCGAGCTCCGAGAGTTCCTGTACAACAACTCCGAAATTCTCCACGAGCGATCTCATTCAATTGTACGATGAGCCACGAGGCCTAGATCGGAACATTTTAAAATCGGAACCGGTCACTGTTGACAATCTGAAACAACCAAGAGCCAAGAAAGAAGTTACCTCGTCGAGACACGAATACCCGATAGACTTTCCGTTCAACCCAAATTATCCTACTAATTCCAAGAGGGATTCTGGTACCAGGATGTTTGAGGAACCTGCCGCCGTCCATGGAACAACCAATCATCGTGACAAGAGCGACGCGAATTTCGTCACTGAATATACCGATCAATTGCTAAAGCAGAATCCAGATCTGTTGATGAAAGACGAGCAGGAAAAGTTTCCCAAAGATATCGAACAACGACACAAGAATGCCGAAAAAAACAGCGCGAGGAAACTGTTCGAGATTTCCGATTACGCGAGTATTAGGGCTAGAGAACGCACCTATAAATTTGAGAATTTCAAATTCATGTGGTGTAATGGGTTCGAATTTCGAATCGAGATATTTGCAGACGGTTTTCCTGACATGGCTGGCAAGTTCATGTCCGTTCGAGTGAGGCTCGTGGATCATGGCAAAGGTTTGAAATCGTGTTGTCGGTTCATCCTTATCTTGCGGGTGGGTGACACCAAGATTGCTGCTGAAGAGGGCACACTCAATATCCAAATCAATCAACCGAATTATCTTGATTTTCGTAAGTTTGTGGAGCAAAAAACCATTGAGGGTGCCATTACATCTCTCAAAAAGAAATTGGTTCTGGAGGTCACTGCCACAATGTAATTATCTGGCGTTTCCTCATGAATTCGATTCATTCCTTTGATTCAGTGATGTAATTTTTTTAATAGCCGACAATATTTTGTCACAATCCGACGACTTTCTTGATTGAAAGTTCAATTTCTGTTTAAGAGGAGATCTAAGATTTCCAAATGAAGTCACAATATGACAGTCATGTGATACATTTTATGCTCGAGTACGAACATATTAAACGCCTACGAATTTGTTCAAGTGCCAAATGACTAATGCAATTTGTTAAATTTTTTAAATACAAATTAAGTACATATGTTAATTTGTTGCTACCTTAAAATCTTCCCGCATCGCATTGTACGACTCGTCGTAGCCCAGTCGGTATTGTTACTGGCAGTGGCTCGGCGGTCCCGGGTTCGATTCCCGGCGCG
>JAQGBY010004994.1:0-15466 GCA_034698785.1 Mycogona germanica | reverse complement strand
TGTCGGCCGGAATCGAAACCGCGATCACGGGCTTATGAGGCGAACGCGCTACCTCTCTGCCACCGTGCCACCTCTAATTGGTGTGGTTGGTTGTTAACTTTTCCTCCTATAAATCAATGATATGAAATTCATGGATTCTGACCAAAGTTGATCATGAAGTGAAATTCATGAAAAATTAAAATAAGTGAAATAGTGATTTCTTAGCGAAGTATATTTTAAGAGTTATATGTAGTCAAACTGAGTTGTTGTTTATCAATTAGTTTCTCTGGAGATTTTGTATGTTTTTTTTTCTAAATATAATGTCTTGAAAACATTACCGTTAAATGAAAGTATAGACATTTTGCGTATTGATATTTCTCGATGACAATAATTTTGGCGTATGCAAGTAAGGGCTGTTGGACAATGCCAATAGTTCAGTCAAAATGCAGCCATGATGATGACCAAGGATATATACGATTGTGATATCACGACAAGTTGGACCAGTGTTTTATTTCATCAGTTTATCTTCAGTTTCATCCCATATATAGTGCAATGATGATAACAACACTGTGTTCTTTGACGCGATAAGCGCATACATATCCCGTGTTGTGGTCTTGCCATTGTGTTACGCCATCGCCGGTCTCGGAAGGAAGTGATGACTGAGAGGGGTAGATTGAAATGTCAGCCTTAGATCGTTGGAAATTATTTTACGACGGTATTGACTTTGCCGTAAAATTGTGGGAACACGATTTTATCTTTCCCACAGTTGATGCCAAATTCGCATTTGACTGCCCTATTAATGTTAGATCGATGTGGGTGGCCGAGAGTACCGACCCGACTCTTCAAACAAAAATCATCCTGCCTCGGCATCATGGTGCAGCCTGTTTTATAGAGCACAAATGTTGCTTATAACGGCTGTAACGTACGTGTATTATAATTTTAGTGGCAGCGGTTTTGTATGTATGCCTCAAGCACATAACGGACATCCGCACAATTTCGTATGCTCACGGTGAATGTGATGGATCGAACAAAGCAGGGCTATCATGCGTCGTTGTAAAGGGTTATAGGGGGCGGCGTCACCGTCGTGAAACGTCGTTTGTGCAAACAGTCATCAGAGCTCAAGTGTGTTGTCCTAAAGGCTCGCATATGCATTTAACGTGACCTATTAATGTGTGGTATATATTTTTTTAATAACGTGTCATTGAAGAGGGATGAGGAATGACATATTTTATTTTGAATTTGGTTGTCATAGAGCCAACGTCATTTTCTTACAATTTCTTAATTTTTCTTAAAGATTAGAGATAAACGTAGTTCATCGATGATCTTGTTGCCGACTCTCGATTGCAGTCCAAGCACTCATCCTATCTTTTTTGTTATTACTAGCATCGGCTTCATATCTACTATTTTGGAAATTGAATACAATTTGAGCTGTAGATTGTTCCGGGCATTTATAGTCGAGTGCAATTTAATAATTGAGATCTTCATTTTGCGTATTGCTCGAGTAGTGTTCCGTTGAATTTTTACAGTTCAACCGTTGAAACTTCGCCAGAAATTTCAAATTTGGCGTTTTTATTAATGTTGGTTTTTTTGTTTGTTTATTGTAGGTAAGAAAAAATGTGCATCTCAAATTTGAGCTTCAAATCTCTGCTTACCCGGCAGGTTTGCTTGCCATCCGTGGTGGCTATTCAACACGTAAGTGGAACAATCTCGAGTTTCTCAAATGTTTTTGGTACTTTTTAATTTTATTGTGCGGCGTTTTTTTTACAAGCTAATATTGTCGCGGCGATGCAGTTCACTGCAAATAATTGTGTCTGCCGATTGCCTGATTTCGGAGATCAACTTATAGCTGAAGTTGTAGAATTTTCTAAAAACGTAGCGCAGCGCTGTCTGAGCATAATTTTTTCTTTCGGATATTTCTGTTTGGGTACACGTTTTACGTGAGACTTTTAAAGGAATCTGAATATTGGCCCAGAAAAAGTGTATACCGCGGAAGATGCACTGATTTCGATTGCCCATAACCGTTTTACAGGTGCTAGACGGAAGCACTTGCAGCTGAGGTTAACTTTAGCGTTATTCTATTGAACCACTTTGGTTTTTTTTGGGTGTCTGCAACGCCAACCAATTTAAAGTTGGTAGTGTGCTAGTGTCATGCTGATACTGGTTATTTTTATTGCCATATCATGTTTATTGAAGCCAAATTCTGTTTCCGTCATTTGTTTATTGACGTGGACGAAAGCTCTTTTCCTTTTTGTTTATTTTTATTACATTTGCAGTCAACAAATTCGAAAATCGTACACACACACACACACACACACACACACACACACACACACACACACACACACACACACACACACGAGTATAACGAAGTCTTAAGGATTTGCGTTTGGCTTTTCGAAACCATTGCCAAATTTTCTTTCCTGATTTGACGCACAAAGCGGCTCTAGCGTCGATCGTTATTTATTTTATTTATTAGGGAGAAAGTTTTGTTGATCAAGTTAAAATAGGGCAGACATCCTGACCGGTAAAATGGCTCATCCCAGTGGTTGTACTCAACGACCTAAACAAGTAAACAAAGTCTTTCGAATTTGGTGGATTATCGCCGTTTTAGGTGACGTTGAAGGCATGATGACATTAGAACATCATCCTCTTTGTTAACAGATAAGGCTTATCCTCGTCTCTCCGTCTATCATCTTCGGCTATGTACACTTTAGGTCCGCATTCGCCGCTAGATTCGCTGTATCGCGACTCGTTTATTCTTTCGCGATTTTCGATTGTCAAAACCGGTGAGGAGGCTTCTGTTGGGAGGGGGGTGGGGTGGAAGGAGGGGGTAAGATGAGAGCATGACAACGTTCATCTATCATTCTATTTGCATTTGAATTTCGGCTCCAGGCTTTCCCTTTTGTGTAGTTGCCCGAATTATGCACTTGGCTGAACGTTTTTGTTCTTTTTCCTGGCAAAGCTGCTTGTATCGCAACGTCTGCATGGCATTTCCCCGCCTCTTAAAACATACGCGCTATATTTGTAGACAAGCAGACAAGTTCCTTTTGTTCGTAGTGACGAAAATACGTTTATCTCGCTTTAGCTCGTCGATGTGCCGACCGCGATCCTCAGAGGTATATAGGCTTGATTTTCTTTTAAACAGTCGTTGAATTTGCGTCGAAAAGAAAGTGGTAGTCATTAATCAGCATCGCCTCAATTTTTTATCGGCGTTGAATATTGATTTTTGTTAAATCCAAATCTGGACTGAATACATTTCGACGTTAGACTTCTGCCAGGTATGAAGACCTAAAATGAATACAGTTTATCAATTAAATTTCGAAATTGACTTTCATTTTGCCCTTCCCTACCATGGTCGTGTGGAGATGGTGTTGAGGCTTGTAACATTCAATTTTATTTGTATTAATTGCTCTGTTTTTCAATATACGGTATTGTGCATCTGCTTTTGCCAACCCTGCTGAAAGAAAGAAAATTTTGTGAATATCAAAGAGCTTGTTAATGATATAAATTGGAGATAAACTATTTTCTAAATGGTATACTTTATAAGGACTTCGTGGTATTTGTTTTATTCGCATATGAAGACGATTTTGTAATTTTCTTTTTAACAAACCAAATTGTCGTGCCATTTTCCTGACTGTGAACAGTCTCAAATTCTTAGTGGAACACGCAGCAATAGTTTCAATTTGTAGAAAAGTCCGCGCACTTGTGACGCTGGGAACATCTTGTGATCGGCAGAAAAACCGTGTACACAAAACGACAAGAGTCACAAAGACCGAGCACCAACAACGAGCCTGCGCACTAGAAAAAAAGGGGAGAAAAGACGGGATACACCTCCTCCACTATATACTGTTTACAGTGAAGGTTCATCCATTTATTATTGCCACACGAATTCGATAACAGAAAACTCAATTTACAAACTCACACAAAAAAGAATGGGATCAACGACGGGCATTTTGGTTCTGTAGTTGTTCTTTGGGCTTGAAGGGGCAAGAGAGAGCGAGAGAGAGCGCATGGCATCAAGGTTTTTGTGTTGTGACGTCACAAGACAATGACGTCAGTTTTATCCGTATCGAAAGCACTTGAAAGCAGAGGAGTTTGTGGTGTGCCCTGGCAGTGGCAGAACAACTGCATTTGGAGAAAGTATCCGACTGGACACAAATGTCTTTTTTATTTTCTCGCAATGCTGGCGTTAGTTTTGTCAAACTTTCCCATTCTCAAAACATAAAAGTAGAAGCATATTTGATTGCCGCCTGTTTGACATATGCCAACACGGTGGTGTCGATTTAATTTGAACGATTGTTTTTCGAGCATTAAGTTGCACAAAAATGCACTATATCAGTGGGAATGAGGCATTCACAATGTGCAATTTATTGTAGTTAACATTTGATATAAACAACTACTCGCCAAAAATTGATTGTAGATTTTTCGTTCCCCCCCCCCCTCTCCCCCCGAGGGCGATTCCGTTTCGTATATAATTCTGACCAAATATTTAGTTGCGCACGCGTAGATACGTTTCTTTTAATCAGTTTGTTCTGTTGATTTTCAACTTATGCATTTCCGAATACTTGTGGTCTGGTCGTTCGCTGTGTACCAATCATGGATGGCTTAGTTTGTGATTAATAATATTTCGTTGTTTTCGAATTTGTATGTCACGATTTGATGATTATGTTGGTGTCGAAATGTTCGCACAGATTTGCGGAGCACCTCTCGCGCTGTATTCCCGATAATTCGCATTGACAATGACTATTTTTGTTTTATCCCGACTTTGGCCATTAATCCGGGCTCAGCACATGGACATGGTCTGTTTCCGGACCTCGTAATCGGGCGACAACAACAGCAGCGGCTGCGAGCCTCCACTAGTGGGAGTACCCGCCTCGTCGGCCGAGCTGCTTCGCGCTGTCCGGGGCGCGTAGCGGTAGCAGGTCGTCTGCGCGCCGCCGCCGCCATGCGCCGCGTTTTGCCGGGGATGGTGGTGGTGGTGATGATGGAAGGGGTGGCGGCGGCCACCCCTGCGCAGCTGCCGGCACCGGCACAGCAGCAATCGCACGAACGCCTCCTTGAAGGTCCGATTGAAGATAGTGTAGATGAGCGGGTTGATGGTGGACGAGGCGTAGCCCAGCCACAGGCATGTGTCAATGATGTTCCCGGGCACCGGACAGGTGGGGCAGGCGGCCAGGAAGATGTTGAGCGCGAAGAAGGGCACCCAGCACACGGCGAAGGTGGAAAATACCAGTCCCAACACCTTGGACGCCTTGCGCTCGTTGTCGGCTGTGGCTGCCGCCGATACGGCCAGGGCAGGCGGCCGGCTGGTGCCGCCACCGCGTGGGCGTCTACCCGTGCCCGCAACGCCCGACAGGTGCCGCCTGAGACTGTGTCTCCAGCGCCGACTATCGTTGGCGGAATCCGTGTCTGAATTTTTGCCATTGTTGTCAGTCTGTGTGCCGCGTTCCCGTGTACGCGGCCGCTTGGTATCGTGATGGCCGTTATCGTAGTCATTTGATTTTGAGTTGGTGTTGTCGCCGAGGTTGGCCGGGCGACGTGCGCCCAGTCGCACCCGCCTCGAGGGCAGTGGAACGCCGCCCACCAGCTCTTGCTGGCGCAGCAGCTGCACGGTGAGCACGTAGGACACCACCATGAAGAGCATGGGCACGTAGAATGCGACCAGCGAGCCAAAGACGAAGAAGAAGCGGTTGCTGATGGCGCACTGGTTGGGCTGGGGCGCCACATTTCGCGCGTCCCACGCGCCCAGCAGGGTGATGGGGCTGGTGATGCTGCCGGCCAGCAGCCAAACGAGCAGAACCTTGAGGAGTACCACCTTCTTGGAGGTGGTGGCGCCGCGGTTGGCCAGCGGGTTGCGGATGCCGCGATAGCGACCGATGCTGATGAAGCACATGTGCAGGATGGAGCTGGAGCAGGCCAGCACGTCGCAAGTCACGTACACGTTGCACATGGCCGAGCCGAACGGCCAGTATCCTGTGCGGGGAGACAGAAAAACGGAAGGGATATTTAGCATTAGTGCAACTGGAATGGGCTTTATAGAGTTGTTTCAATGTATGAGATGCATTGTATTGGGGAAATGGTGAAATGGTCAATGGTTTGGGGGAATGATCAAAGTAAGCTTCAGTTTCCGTTGTATTCTAAGTGATCAATTGTAATATAGTATAGTACGCATGCGAAGAACGAACAGAAACAAAAAGTCGGCGAAAAACTTATGTAATAATTAATATACATAAGAGTTTTTCGCCGACTCTTCGTTTTTCTTGTCTGGCGCTATTTCATGCACAACATACAATCTACGTGTATAAATACATTTAACGTTGACTGAATGGAAGCAAACAGATGTCGTGAATTACGTTTAGTATTTGTCTTTCATGTATAGTTAACTGTAGAATATCTACTTCTTTTCGGTTAGTTATTTTCATTTGAACTTACTATCTACGTGTATAAATACATTTAACGTTGACTGAATGGAAGCAAACAGACGTCGTGAATTACGTTTAGTATTTGTCTTTGCTGTAGAATATCTATTTCTTTTCGGCTAGTTATTTTCATTTGAACTTACTATCTACGTGTATAAATAATTTAAGGTTAACTGAATGGAAGCAAACAGACGTCGTGAAGTACGTTTAGTATTTGTCTCCTGAATATTTAACTGTAGAGCATCTACTTCTTTTCGGCTAGTTATTTTCATTTGAACACAAGAGATTCATCTAAGAACACAAAATATTTTAGATCACTTTTCCTTATACCCTAGTTACACTGGCCAAACATGTATAGCAAGGTGCGTTTAAGCATTGAACCGTCCGTGCTTTGACAAAAAATGACTAGGCGTTCTCGAATTGTGCCTCTCACATAGGGCCTAAGCTCTGAGAGGGGTACAGAATCTTCCTGTTGTGATCCGTCACTTCAGTGAATTAAAAAAAAAAAAAAAAAAATGATAATTTGTTCTTCTCAATTGTGCTCAAGAATCTCAATTGTGCTTGAGAGGGTGCGTTCAACTTTTAATAAAATTCGAGCACGTGATCGGTATTGTCTGCGATGGACGCGATCTCGATTGACCATTTTCCTCAATCTCAAGCACAATTCAAATTTCTGATGCAACTTGAAGAACTCCCGGTCTGTTCGAAACTCTATATTTTTCTCAATTACCAGTTCTAATTAAATAATAGTAAAATATTATAAAAGTGAGTTCGCCACTTGGTTCGTCTTCTTCATTCGGTGCTGTCCCGAATTCGCCATTTCCGATTAACCTGAAGCATGCTTACAGTGTAACTAGGTGTTAGCCTAGCAACAAATTAGCCTCAAGTCGAAAGGAACACGATGAGACAAAAAATGTCTTCGCCACCGGCATATACTGACCCAAAAATCCTATCACGATTCCGAAGGGCATGACCACCAGGCTGACCAGTAGGTCAGCGACGGCCAGTGAGAGCAAGAAATAATTAGTGACGTTCTGTAACTTCCGGTCCAGTCCGATGGCAAGGCACACCAGCGTGTTGCCTAGTCCGCCGCCCGCCACGAACACCAACAGCAGCAGGAAATACCAGTTGTAGGCCGGCAGCGGCGGCGAATCGCACGCCACCTGCAGGCAGGCACCTCCCAGCACCAACGAGTCGTTAGTGGCTGCGGTGGCTGTGGCCGAAAGCGACGACCAGGTGGCGCCGACGTCGTCGACAGTCGCGTTGGGGCCGTCTGGAAAAATGGATGGGGCCTCGACCGTCCAGTTTCCGCCGAGCACACCCTCTGCTGACGGTGTTGTCGAACTGAGGTTGAGCAACAGCAGCTGCAGTGGCCAGGCGGCGGTGGCGTTGGTCGTCCAGGTGGCGTCACTGTCGTTGAGTGACGCGTTGTAGTCGCCCCGCCAGTCGGGGGGCGTGCTCGCGTCGCGGTCGTCGGTGGCGGGGTCCCCCATGCTCCGACGGCCATCGGGGCCGCGGGCTTGTCGGCCAGGGGGCCTGCCCCCCTCGCCTGGCTTCCGTACGCTCCTCCTGCTGCGATATCAACGTGGCCTGGAATGGGAACAAGTTCGATCAATTACGCTGACACTTCAACATATTTTATTTAGATCCATGTTTGTAAAATTGAAACAATTGATAAGTTTCTTTACGATTGGTCTTATAATAAGAGGGTCAATGAGTCGTGTACGGTAGAAACAAACTTGTTGGTTCAAAAGCGATGAAGAAGCCTGATGTGTACATTGCAACTGAAGCAAAAAATCTGAATTATTCTGTGAAAATTTCTAATTTTCGGATAAATTACTCTACATTTTGAGTTACCCTGTTCTGCGGCAAAAAATGGGTACAGATGGAAAGATGATGCCGATGGTAGCAATAACAAAAATATAGGATGATTGCTTTGACTGCAACAAAGTCGTCGATAAACATCGCTTAACGCTTCAGGAAAAATTAAGAAATTGTAGTTTTGCGAAAGACAAAACGTTTGAACTCACCTAAGAATTTCGTCAACTTCCAAGAAATTATAATAAATAAAATGAACTTGTTACCAAATTCCGACTTTCGATTGCGTTTTCGGAAGCAGCCACGCTTCCTCGTCAGTTGAATTTTAAATGGCGTGCTATTAATTATTAATAAAAGTGCACGTCCAAAAAAATCTATTTGGGAAACCGAGAAATGGTGTGGAAATGGGAAGAAGGTGAGGTCAAACTCTAAAACAGGGGGAAAGTTATTCCTCTGACGTACATGGTCAAGCAATTATAGTTCAACGTAAATTTTGTTTATATTAAATGGTGAATTCGGGACAGGCCGAATGAAGGAGACGAACCGAGTGGCGACCGGTAAATTTTGTTTGAATCTATAAACATCAGTCTAAATTATACCGTAGATTCGAATATATATATATATACATACTAGTGTAGTGTTATTTAGTTACGGTCACTGTAGTCACTGCACTACAGGATTTTCTGTACCCCTCTTAGTGCCCCGAAGCTTCGGCATTGAATTTAAAAAAGACTGGGCTACGACGAGTCGTACCTGTACATATACCAGAACTATTATTTTTCGAAAATCGCCTGGTTTTAGAATTTAGAAGGTAATCCACTTGTTGAGTGCAACGTTTCTTGGCGTGTTAATTTTGTAATAACGAACTTTTGTTCGGTTCCGAAGAAAACTTCAAATTGAGTTATTCCAATTTTTTTGCAGCGGCATGGGGATTACGTTGCGAGCATAAAATTTGCGCCTCAATTATGGTTCATTTTTATTTTGGTTAAACGCTGGATCTAATTTTCGCAAAACGCTTCAGTGTGCGCTCGCCTATTATCGTGCTCCACAAAGCACTACCCCGCGCGCTCGCTCGAGATTATTGTTTTAGCTAAATTGCTTCTATGACGTAAAGTGGGCGAGATAGTTTTGGCACACACACACGAGGCGCTTGCCGACGTTTTTCGGTCGGAAAAACAAGGGGGGTGACGTATCGGGCGCTTTTGGCTTTTTTTTTTGCGTCTTTCTCGCGTTAAAAATGCTCGGCAATCTAATGCTTCGCTGCAGTTGAAGTTTGCCTAACTGCGCGTGGGGGGACCGACTGACGGTAAATCAACCAGAAACGGCGTGGAACCGAATACACCCAAGTCGGGAGGGCATGCGATAGATTATGGATGGTTCCACTTCTGGGACCCCGAGCATCCTCGGTGGCCCCGTTACGACTATAGCGAGAAATGCCTTCCGCGGTTTTTTTAAACCAGTAATCCGGCATGGAGCGCTTATGCGACAATCTACACCTTACGTTGTAGATTTTTTAAAATACAGATTTCAAATTCTATAGAATAATAGGCATTTTCCGCCATTCGCCGGATCTCCACAAGGCCGCTACCGGAAGTTCATTGTTGTGAGCGCCTGCCACTAGAGGGCATCAGGTGTCTCCTCTTCCTCTGTGACATCAGTGTCCGCCGCAAGACTCAACTTTATAAGCGATAAATGAATGGCGCGAATCACGCAGTTACTGTAACTAGGATTATATTTTGCTATTTTATCTATTTAGCATTTTTGGTCTTTTTTCCAATTATTTAGTCAACCCCACTCCAAGGGCAGTAATCACCATTGATTACTGTAACTATCGGATTACACTGCTATATCTATCTAGCTTTCAACGTTTTGCTTTTTGGCAAAATAGTCATTAACTCAAGGGTAGGGGCTTCAAAACTTTGCAAGGTTCACGTGATATCTAGCTTTGTGCTTTTAGCAGAGTTTCGACCAACGGAAGTAAAACCTTTCAGATTTGATCTATCTTTACTGACCTTTATTCCTTGCCATTTGTGATTCGGCCACCTCATTTATAGACTCTGTGTCTGTTGTAAGCGTTGTGCTGTTTGTTAGATTAGTTGGTAGAGCACCATTCTAATAATGGTCCTCAATGGTTAAATATTTTTTTGGAGCTGTCTATGGTTAGAATTGAACCCGTGATCGCGGTAAAAAAAATAAAGATATTTAATATGATATAAGGGAATTGCTTGGACTGCAATCAAAAATTGGTAACAAGATCGTCAATAAACCTAAGTTTACGACAGATCTTCACGAATACTGAAGCCTTTGAAGATTTGTGAAACACGCGACAAAACATGAAAAAGAACTTGCCAATTCACAAATCTTCAAAGGCTTCAGTATTCGTGAAGATCTGGCGTAAACTTAATTGACGATCTTGTTACCGATTTTTGATTGCAGTCCAAGCAAAGCAATTCCCTTGTATCATATTATTTATTATATCGGTATCATATCTACTATTTTTTTAATAAACCGGTGTGTTCGAATTTTTCGTACTTGACCGACCGTTATCGTAGTTGACATTTATTGTGTATGACAGTAACCAAGGAGAGGGCTTTTTTTAACATTCAGTATATTTTCTTTCTTTCTTGTGAATTTAATCTCCGGTTTCGCCCGTCCTTGTGACTGGCTTACCCGCTTGTTCACATTAAATAATAGAAATATACTTGGAGCTCGCTCAGTTCGTCCTTTCTTTTCGGTGTTGTCCCCAATCTCTTAGATTGGCGTGTGGGGAGCATCTTTAAGAGGCCCAATCTAAGAGATTTTTTGTATCCGTTTGTTATTCTTTCCTCATTCGGCTTCTGAGTGTTTAATGCTTTCTTGGGTTCAATATCTTAATATAGAACACCTCAAACCTTACATGTTCAGTTAATTTTTTGGACTTCATTTTGTAATGTTCAATTGTTGCAATGCTAAACTTTAAAAAATTTACACAATCAATGGTTGTAATATAGTACGATGTAGATATGCTTTGAAACCAATTCAAACCAGTGCGCTCTGTTTTACTTTTAATTTCGTGTTATTTGCTACTGCGATAGGCAGCCCAAAGGGGGCGCTAATTGTTTTTTTTAGAATTTGTCTTTCACATGTCATGTCCAAAGAGGCCAGTCATGTTTTTATGTTACCAGTTATATCTCATGTCATCAAGAAAGTCTTCCCAAAAGCTGCGCATCCAATCTAAAGTTTTCCCTTCAAAAACGCCATTTTTGAATGTTTAGAGTATGTGTTATTTCGTAACCTTTGGTGGCGAAGACGCAGCTATTTTGGTTTATATGCAAACTTGTTGCCAACATATACGAATCTCGAGTGTCATGTAATTTATTCGCCTGTCGGAATTGGTATGAACTCTGGCGAGTGCCACCGCTTTCCTTTTTCATTTTGTAAATTTCGAACGTCCTCGGAATGAAAAATTGTGTGCGAGCCAAGGAGAGCAGATAGTCTAGATGCTATTCGTTAACATCTAGGACATTCTGTAACTTGTATGTGGGATTCCCGTCATTTTTGGTGATGTGATTAGATGTGCCCAACATAAATGTAGGGTATTATCGATTAGTCACTAGATGAGCACAAGCATAGGAACCGTTGTCAGTAACGCTAAAAGAAAAAGGACTGATGTGTCTATAACACGGCAACAAGGATGAAGTAAAATAAATTGATTTATATATGGCAGGCCTTCTAATATTACATTAGTAAGGAATAACAATAAGAATTAAGTAATTAATTAATTAATACAATTTAAAAATACAAAAACTGTATGCAAATGAATAAAGACACCGATGGTGACAATTCACGCGAAATGATACATGAATGAGTGCACCATGCCAGAATTACATAAATTGGAGAAAAACACGAATTTGCATGGGGAAAAAATGTTTGTGAAGTGGGTTTACCGGTGATTTAACATCTCAAAGGTCCCGTCATCCGTGATTTGGAAAATCCGTCGTCCGTGCTGGCGAAACTCAGAGATGTACAAAACGACAGAAAGCCATACATCTCTGAGTTTCGCCAGCTCGGAAGTCTTCGTTCCCCCCAAGCCGTGTTCTGGGTTTGGTAGGGTTATTAGCCCTCGTTTACTTTGTTTACCTTTTCTTTTAGTCACTAGATGTTAGTCATTAGATCACTAGATAGACAACGCAACGCCTACATGTTTCCAAGCTTGTTACAAAGTGGTTGCACACTTGGAAACGGGAGCAAATCCAACCACTGTGTCGTGTGGACAGCTTCAGAGCCTTCAGGCGAGCTTCAGGTGCCGCTGTACTGTTAACAGTAAATATCCGATGTCCTTTGACTTGCAGGATGACACCGTCCATTCGTTGGAACTCCATATTTTTGGTGTGACCCTCGGGACGCAATGTCTAAGGCTGGAATCTAACATACGTTTTCCAAGAAATCTATTTTTTTAGGTCTTTAGACTTTCTACTCTCTTTGGCGCACGCTTGGAAGGTTAGGGGGTGGAAGGGGGGAAGTGGATGGTGGCTGCTGGATGGGTGTGGGGCGGTTTGGGTGGTCCTATGTTGACGCGGGTTGCGATAGGGGGCCCACCGCCAGTTCGTATTTTAATTCTCTCATGCATTCCAAATGGGGTATTTTTTTATTTTGCGCACCCAGACATTGTCGCGTCAGTTCGCCGGGCGCGCTCGCACCTCGGCGTTCTCTTATTTTTCGTCGTCTCGGGTGTATATGTACCCGTTTGCGTGAGCTGAGCCGAGTTGAGCGGTGATGGGATGGGGGATAGAGGTTAGACTGGTGGCGGCGAGCGTTATTTTCAAACTCTCGCGTTGCACGCTCAGTAATCATCGCATGCAAATTTCATTCGCTTTTTTTTAGCCTGTATTTTTTTTTTGCCTCCTCCGATCGTCAACTCCCTCTTATTCATCATAGTCTTCGGTCTACCCTACTCTTCTCGCTTTCATTTCGGCGTCTTGTGTCGAGATGCGAGACTTGGGGAAAAAGAAATGGTACGTTTTTTGGAAGGAGAGGTGCGCGAGGATTTTTCAGGTTTTGGTTTCTGAGACTATATTTATGAATCAAGTGTCCGGATTCGACGTGCGCTAAAGTTTCGAAATGAGCGTGGTTTTTGGTGGTTTCAGGTTTTTTTGTGGACGAACAGTAATTTATTTTTGTCTGTTATATCTCATTTCGCGAGAGAGAAAAGAGATTATTCTACCGAAAAGATAACAGTTTATGAAAAGCATGCAAAAATTGATGATCTTTTTTTGGCGACTGAGATATTTCTATAGGTGTTTAATTAAATGTCATACAAAAAAAGTCAGAGGAGCTAGTTTCATTAAAATACTCGTTTTCTGTTAAAACGTGCCTACTGTCATATGAATACGAAATACAGAGTAGTGAATTCCAAAAAATAAAATAATCAATTTATTATGTAGCCGCAAAATTAATTAGATATATACTAATTAATAATTAATGGAAGTTAAATTTAAAATAGTTTCTCGCGTGTTAAAAAATATTTCGCCAGCCTGTCGATTTCCCACAGATTTGTCCCGTGTTTGTTGATTTAATTTATTGTATATTTTTGGTAATTCTATAAGGCATAGCAGGTGAAATGCCAATTGGGGATTTGTTATGTACTCATATATTGGGCATATTGTTTATTGAATAAGGAGTCATGGTTCTTCATGAAATTGTCGCCGGAAAAGGTAAAATAATTGGCGCATTTTACAGGTTAATCCGGTCCTTATTCATGAGGTTGGCGCCACGAAACTCCGCCAGCAGCCGTCACCTCCATTTCCCCGTATTCCCCGCCGCACCTCCCACTATAAAAGATGTTCCTATTTATTAACTGTGTGGCTTGGCGACGTCCCACCTGCACACCCACCCAGCTCAGTGTTCATCTCCTTCATGCCCACCCACACGCTGCAACTTTGGCGCTGACAGAGGGCGCTGGTGTAAAAGCGAGAGAGAGCCCGTCGACGGCCCGCTCCCGCGGAAACGGAATTAATTGACGCGGA
The DNA here is from genome assembly GCA_034698785.1 of Mycogona germanica. Lineage (NCBI taxonomy): Eukaryota > Metazoa > Arthropoda > Diplopoda > Chordeumatida > Chordeumatidae > Mycogona > Mycogona germanica. The sequence continues at coordinate 1,245 of JAQGBY010004994.1, read as the reverse complement.
AGGGAATCTGAATTGGCGGCGGGAGCCGGTGGGTTGGTGCGATGTCTTGTGTATCGGGGTTTTTTTTTATTTGGCGGAACGCTCCACCAGGGGACACCGCCGATGCGGTTAACCCCTCTAGTCCCAAGGCTCGGTTGTTTCTTTAATGGAGAAAATGTCTAACGTTCAAGGACGTGTACAGTCTAGAGCGCTGTTGAAGCTAATCGCTACAGTGGCGTCGCTGTGACCCAAGGAACTGAAGTGATAACCCAGCAGCTACCCACACTAGGATATTCGTGTGTAATGAGTGTAGTGGGTCTGATTTATAGGCGTAGTTCATCAGTCGTATCACCTAGGACGGTACTAGTTCATGTACTGGATCACAACTTTGTCTAATGAGTAGCTAATATATAAATCTACGTTTTTTTAACGGGACAGGTCGCCTCGACCATCTTCCCTCTTTGTTTTGAGTGTTAAACTGATTCCACTCAAGACTGAAGTCGTGGGTTTCATCTTGTCATCTATCTATAGATGAGATTATCTACGTTGAGTGCTATGCTTGAGATAGTGGCGCTACCTATAGCGATACTGGCATTGAAGATTTTGGTGGTGTTCTCTCGGCAGTCCGCCATTTTGTTTACAAGCGCTTATCCAATGTTCTGCTGCGACGAGTTAATTTGCTAAAACGTACGTTGCTAATTTTAATCTTGATAATTACTCGTACAAGGAGCATGCGCGTGCCCTACTCAACGAAATGATTGAGGTTTGCTGATTTACATGCTCATTAAAATAAAATTCTAATGAACATGTGAATCAGTGCTGTACTCAATTTTACGACAGGAAATTAATTTTATAGATTTATTTTAGTATAATAACTATTTTATTTTAGCCCTTTGTAAGTTGTATTAAAATTGTAATTAGTCGTTCCTTGAAAATGAGGATAAAATTGCATTTAGTCGTTCCTTGAAAATGAGGATAAAATTGCTTAAAATCAACCTGGTGTCTACAGAAATCCTGAAATAAAAATATTATCATACATTTCCCTCGTTATATTCATTTTAAATGGTGAATTCTGGACAGGCCAAATGAAGGAGACGAACCGAGTGGCGAGCTCGCTTTTATAATATTTTACTATTATTTTAATTAGAACTGGTAATTGCAAAAAAAAAAAGAGTTTCGTGAAGGATAGCCGATGGATTTGTCCAGGCTTGGGGTTGGCCGGAGATCCCCTCTCTCGCTAGGAGGGAGGGTGACGGGGGTATGCCC
>JAQGBY010004993.1:0-15467 GCA_034698785.1 Mycogona germanica | reverse complement strand
TGTTCGTCTTTTTTCGTCCGGCCTGTCCCGGGCACAACCCCCATTTTTATTATATTTTTTCTTTCATATATACTCTGTATTGCTGCATTCTTAGAGTGGATCTGATTCATTAGTGGACTTTAAAGAACTGTTTAAAAGAATTAATTCAATTTGTGATTAGCTGCCAAAAGTTTGACCTTTAAAATGTTGCCTTTTGATCGATTGTACAATTTATTTTTTATTTATTTTGCGTTTCCCGTCCCTTTACAGATTCCAACCGACTTGGATTCGCTGACCGAGTGGTTGTACGCGCGTTTCTACGAGAAGGAGGCGCTGCTCAGCGAGTTTTACGCGACGGGCTCGTTCCCGGCGCCTATCAAGCCTCACGCCGCCGTGCTCCAGCAGCCGCGCGCCATCTTGTTCAACAACTGGTGGATCGCGTTCGTGCACCTGCTCTTTATCCTGTCCACGTTATTCCACTACTGGCTTCTCTCGTGGATCCTGTGCGTGGTGTGGCCGATGTAGCGTTTGTCGTAGGCGCAACGCTATCGCCACCACCCTCTACCAAGATCGTAGACCAGCTAGACACGCCCACAGATAGTAATATATATGCGATATTTAAATGTGTATAATTTATGAGCTGTACCGATTATCGAGGTGACCATTTTTTCTACGAAGAAAGGACCCATCCCTTCTCCCCAACCCCCCTGTGCGTCGTACCCGTCCCCCCGTGCCCCAACCCCAGCTTCACCCCACGTGGAGTGGTAGGTATGAGCAGTTTGTGCGCACACTTGTAGGTGTCAATATTTCTTTTTTCGTAAACTGTTTTTGTAGCACTCGTGATAATCCTTTGTTGGATGACAGTTAAGGTTGAGACTGCGCATTCAGAAACTAATGTTGAAAGAAACGGTGGCAATATCGACGTGGAATTGACGCCTGGCCGAAATGTTAGCTGTCGTGTGACTGAATCACGTTGCGGGGAGTAATGTAGATTTTCGTGCATCGTCGGGTTTTTTAAGGTGCCATTTTACTTGCGCTCGGCAATCTACACGCATATTTGACGACAATATGTTTTGCTTTTTGAATAGTAAACGAAGTCACAACGATCAGCCATTATTTGTCATCTTGTGGTGAGGGAAAAATACCTGCTATAATTGCAACTATGCCGTACCAATTATGCAGAGACCTTTGAAACTTATAATTTTAAATTTCCCATTTGAAAAGAGGCATTTCATTTTTTCTCAACATTAACCAAACTGCAGGGGATCGTTTGTGGTTTGTTTGGTCGGATTGTACAAAATCTGCCATCGTGCAGTGACTAAACGGATGGCCCGTTCCATGCTGCGTGTTGGTAGATGAAAAGCTATCTTATTGTCAAAGGCCCAACTTTCTTGCCACATTTTATTCATTCATTCCACGATGCGTTTATGAGAGATCAGACGCCAGGGTGTGCTGGTGCACCGCCGATACATTTCGATCGCAACTGTCGATTGCAAATATAATTTAAATCAACACGAGATCGTCAAATCATCAATTGAGAATCACACATTGGTAATTTGGGGGTTGGGGTAATTTGGAATGATTGAAATTACTGACTTGACATGTACATACTCCGTGTGCGCATTATTGTTCAGTTCCTATTCTTATTAGATTCGAACTTACGACCATCTCTTGGTTTGTGGTTTAGGTAACCTCAAAATTTCACTCTTGTGCGACCAAGCTCAAACTTTTAATGATATTTTTACAAGAACAATATTTCTAATGCTGCAATTATTGATCGCCCTTTAATTATTTGAGAAAAAGTCCATAATTTAAAATAACGAATTTTACGAATACGCAGTTAGCAATGAAAACACCGAAACTATTAAGAGGACCTTAATCATCCACTTCAAATTTCTGTTTCATCTACTACTCCCCTCTGTGATACAAAGAATCCGCACTCCTTTATTCGCGTTTGTTTTGTGTATGTTTTTCTGACCTTTGTTCTGTAGGCTGTAATTATTCTATCAGTTTCGCTTTTCATTTTCTGACCAGTATTACACTTTAGTCTCGACAACTTTTATTTATTTATTCCAGCTGTTGTGATTTTCTTAATCGTATTTGGTTACCTTGTTATTTTACATTTACAGTTTAACGCGTACTAATGAATCGGATTGTAGATAAGAGCTGTTTCGAACATTCTCTACTATATCAAATTGGAGTTCAGGCTCGAAGTCTTGTGGGGATCCTGCAAAGCTAATTGGACTCAAACACGTTCTTGTTGTTTTCTATTACTTTTCATCGTTTTCTAAACTTGAAAAAAATGTAAATGTTTACGATTCTTGGTTGTTTTAAAACTTAGACATTTATTTTTCCAGTTAACTTGACAACTCTGATTTGGTTTTTGCAGTTGTAAACCATTTTTTCAGTGATCAACAAAATATACCATTATTGCAAAATGATGACCAAATGATTTGCATTTACCATTATCATTTCCAGGCAATTTGCATTTTATAAACTTGAAATACATTTTCAGTCGGACCTTTAGAGAATGCTACGAACAACAAAATGTTTAGTTTCATGCGTTATCAAACTGTTATTGACAAGCTTAAAAAATTAACTTCAAACCTGCTTCCCCCACATCCAAGTTTTAGAAGTTTTTGGTGGCTGGAGTTGCAGCAGTGAAACATTTCCTGTTCGATGAGGGGTTGTCTTTGAACACATTCCGCAAACGTTCTTAAATTGTCACCGAAAATCACCGGGTAGTTCCATTTCTATTGTAGTGACCATGTTCTGGTTAGTTCCTTTAGTCGTATATACTAAATTTGAAGAAACGTCGCACTGCAATCCTATTGCAAAACACCGTGTGTAATATTTGTAAACTGCATAATATGTTTTGACGATGACATGACTAGTATGAATGAGAAGCGAAAGATAATGAAAGCGATAGATGAAACTTGATGTTGTTGAAATCAAATGTATGTAAATAGCTTTCCTATTGAACAGAATTGCTGACCCGTGTAAATACATTCTTGTTGCAGGGGTGGGGGGGGGGTTGTAATATCGGGCCAGTGCGCTTGAGGTAGAACCGTAGGACCATGGTAAACTTGACCTGTACCATTCATTCCTCAGATTTGATGTTAAGAAGTCGGGGAAACAGTTGTTGGGGCATTTGACTTGACCTGGCGACCTGGCAAGAGCGAATGTTATAAGTTGACTAAGTTTTATATCATCGAAGGCATTTCTTTTTCGTCGTGCACGTTGTCACTTTGCCTCGCTCACAATTGTTGAAAGCGAGTTTAACACGAGAGTAATTGCGGTTACAAGCGTATCGAAAATAATTTGACTTTGATGTTAATGCTGACATTTGCAGCATGCTCACTGCTGGTGTCACAAAATGGATGCGATTCATTTCGTATGAGAGAGCACTTCACATTGCCACCCACAGGCATTCCTAAAATTCGCCAATATTGTGCGACTCACTATTGTCTCGTTTCACTGGAGGGGGATTGAAGTTCCCAAATTACGCGCGCACTGGTTATCATTTTCGTGTCAAATTGCTTGGACATTTTTGACCATTGCATCCGGTCTTGGTATCTGATGTAATGATGGAGGTGGGGGGCGTTAAATCGATCTAACACAAATGCACTACCGTCACGATATCGTCATCACACCTAATCCTTTTTTCATTCACAAACTCGTTCCGCTGGCCTGATGGCGAAAGCTCGAAATTGAAATTGCTAGAATTTTGAACGAGTGTTTTGGGGAACGATGGCTTGATTATTACTTCGTGGTTCTCCGAAATTTTAATCTACACCAGCATGCGTCTGTTAATACTGCCGACGTAATTATTAAAAGTAGTTTCACATTCCTTTTCCTTTTTACCCACAAGGTTACAATCACCATTGTAGACTCGATTTTTACCACTACTTGTCACAGCATGTTTGAAATGAAAACTACTTTTCAACGTAATGTACACGCAATTTACGGTAACATGAACCGCTTTCTTGTTGGAATGACGGACAAAAGTGTGTCAAAAGAAGTTGTTTTTCCACTCACGATTGGTCAAGAACAAGTCTAAAAATATTTTAAGTTTTTCTTGGACTTTCGAAAGTCTTTCGAAAGCGACCCAGACCCGGCTCGCGAAAGTTAGAAAGATACTTTGCAGGAAGATCTTTATGATTTGGCACTGATGACTACTGTCTGTAATACTTGGAGTTTCGGTTGAGCCCCACATTTTTCATTTTTTTATGATTCTTATTAGTTGTACTAATTTTTTCGGACTAAATTTTACGTGGAAAAACAATGAAAAGTTGGCGACAAAGTCAATTGGCGATGAATTGCAGACTAGGCTCGATGATTTCAGTGAAAATGCATTTTTGAGTGAAATCTGTGAATTTGAATTTTCCACATATATGCGACGATACAACGATGATTATTTTAGTTTTTTATTGCATAAATTTGTATATTTAAAATTTGAGCTAATAAATTTGAAATAATTAAATCATTAAACCGATATCACCGATATCGATTTAATGATTTATTCTGTGAAATGTTTAACTTGAAAAATCCCATTTCTCGTGACTAAATTTAAATGTCCACTTTGTTTTGAAGAAGCGTTGTTGTGTCTGGAACAAAGTGCTACTAATTGACAGGTGTCAATTAACAGTTGACAATTGACAGGACTTTGGACTCGTGTTTTAAAACAGGATTTGAGTTATTTCTGGGACATTGAAATCGGAACAAGTATTATATATTTTGTTGATGTGATTATTTTCTTTTGTACAAACGTCTATCTTTTATTTTTTTCTGTTATTTCATATAAATTTGATTTCCATTCATTTCACAAGTGATGTACATGTGTTTGTAGAAGGCATTTTTTTCTGAGAAAAAAGCTGATAAATAATTGATGTCTAGAAAATCTGCGCTTCCAATTTCATTGTGTGGTTATATTAATCCTAAAATTGGTGGTGGTGGTGGTTATAGTTTTACTCTTCGCTAGTAAACGTTTTTTAAATGTAAGATCAACATATTTTAGGGGATTAGAAATATAGACGAAAACCGAGAAATTAGAAATACGAACATTTATTCGGAAAATAAATAACATTTCAAATGAGTGAATTTCAAAAATATTGGCATAATATGCGTGCACTATTCAATCAAATGTGGTCAATAATACAGCATAATCATTATGAAATTCAAGGATCTACATCAGCAGGAGGAGCTGGTGGTAATTTTTTGAATCAGGGAACAAGTGCCATGAAATGAGCCACGCTCCATCGCCACTCATCATCGTCGTGCAAGTTTTCTTGATCGTGTCGAAATTATTTGATTGACAACAGGGCATGCAACTTGCAACAATGGAACGAACGCATGTGCCTGTAATATTCCGTGGTGTCATTGGGGATACACATGTACCTTACCAGAATATGCAGTGTCATAATACTCGCATGCCTGCTAAAAGAAGCAGGTAGTTCAGGATATTTGAAATTCCAAATCTGGAACGTCTTTTCGAAATGACATGGATAATCTTTGCTGTTGTCGTGGCGATGAGTCTGATGTTGCCTGGAGAAGCGAATAAAAATAATGTATGTATTTGAATACAAGGAGTCGTTATTGAGAAATGTAATTACCTGAAATTGAATTGAACACAGGACGAGGTTTTCTATTCTCATCACTGAACAAGGTTATGCGGAATATTTCGATTCAGTTTTACCTTGTTATTTTGTCTTCATTAGAGAGACATATACGCAAGTAAACTTTTATAATTTAGCTCAAATTTACAAGCACAAAGTAATTACTGATCAGTTAACACCATTTTTGGTGCCGTTTCATTGAAATGGCATGGATGCCGTTTCATTTGCACAAGGCGTGTCTAAATTGATTGTTTACGAATCTTGTTGCACAGTCCACTAAATTTTTTCCTTTATTTTCAGCAAGGTCACAGTGTTACTGGTATTATACCGGTTATCGGAAATCCTTTGGACGAGGCCGTGAACCATGTTCCTCTACTAGACAGCGTACCTGTCGCTGGAATTGTGCTTCAAAAGGGAATCAGTCGTCCAGATGACATAGCCAAGGTATGTAAAACGTTTGGGCGAATTTATGCTCTTGTGGATAACAGGAACCGACCTCCAGCATCATTTGATCGCATTTTCTACATGCTCTTTTATTTAACAATTGAGAGCACGACAATCGTTGTTGTTGAGGCGATTGATTTTCAGATATTACAAATGTGCTCCTTTTGGATGAACTCGTACGTGAATTGGCGAGATTAAAATTCGAAAATGAAATTCCGAGACCGCATGCCAAAATTGATTTTGGTGAAGGTGTGCAATAAACATGATCCCATTAAGTCTACAGAGTCTCCCAAAATGAACCATTTACTCGTGTCATCCCTCACATACAAATAGAAGATGCATGTACATTTTATGTACAAACGCTAGAGAAACTCTTATCTAATCCGACTAATCTACAATATACATGTTCCATTAGACTGTCGCCCAGATCTTTAAAATTGGAAGATGAGGTTGAACAAACGAAGGGGAATTGTGACGTCTTCTTCAATTGAAATTAACCTCTTGTATGATAGCATTCTGACATGTCATAAATAATTAAAGATTGATTAAATAAATCTTGTTCATTTTCAAATGGACAACAAACAAGTGTGGACTGGACTTTTATAGACTGAATATAGACTGAGTGGAGCAGAAGTGAGAAGTTTATGTTTTTTGTTGTTTTCTAGTTGTTGGGACAATTTTAAAAGTTTTAAAGCTGACGGCAAGATAAGATTCTCTGCAATTAGATTAAAAAATTGAATGAACTGCGCAAATTGGATTCGAATTTGACGACATTTTTTTAACTTGCTTTCTTAAATTCATTCTTTCTTAAATTAGACTCGTGTTTTCGCGCAAATTGCGATATCTCGAAAAACATGCATTGAATTTATTCTAGTTATAAATCAGTATCACCCATTAACAGGAGTACAATATCATGAAGGTAAATCAAATATGTAAACGTGCGGGTGAAAATCTCACTAAATTTCGTGTTATTTAATTGAGGTGAATAGTGGTGGGCCTTCAGCTGTCGAAACGAAAACAAATGGTACACCCAAAACACATCACTCGTCGATAGGACAGATTTCTTGCTCATGGAACACACACGGATCATGATAATTAACGATGCATACAATTTGTAACAATGAAACATGTGTGGCCGCCTTAGTTTCGACATTTCGTCATTCATCGCATCGGTCCCGAGTTCAATTCCCGGCGCGGGATCTCGAAAATTTCGATCCCGGGGAACTGTATGTTCCTATCAAATAGTGCTGTCGAATTACAGGAATTTGGGCAATTTCCAGTTCAGCAAAGTGAGCATTTGTGACCGACCTATTGGTTAAAGCATAATTCGGCCAATCTTCAGGATCTGCGAAGTTCCAGTTAACTAGGATGATCTAGATCTTTTCGAAGACGCACGAGTTTTTTTGGCTGCGACAGTACGACCTTCATCAATTTCTTTGGTTTTTACCGAAATGTTCCGTCTTGCTCCTCCTGAATGTTGGCAATCACTGACAACACCCAAGCAATTCCTACTTTGGGCAGTGGTTTGCTAGATTTATTGCGGGATTTGTGACCGACCTCCTGAACAAGAAGCTAAGGAAATGAGCTTTATAAAAATATAAAATATTTTTCATTGGTTCAGTGTTTAAAGTGTTCTGAGCAGGAAGGCAAAATTCGAAACTTGTCTCACTTGTAAAATGAGCAGCGGATAAGACCCTTGAAAGAAAAGATTCCCTCCTAGTCCCAACTCCCATTTCATTCATGTCGTCGATGGATTAATTTAAATAGTAATGTATTTTAAATTCATACGGGGTGCCTAGAAAACGCCAAGCTGCTTTACTTTTATTAATAGAAACAACAATCCAAAATGTGTTCCAAAAACTTAAATTGATATTTGTGTGAAGTTGATCTTGATAAGATAAATTATGTGTTCAGCTATTTCTTGTGTATATTTTTAAATTAACAAAAACACATTTTGTTTTTACTATCAAGAGAAATTCCTTGTTTGCATAATTTGTAAAATGTCTCTTAATTTGTAATAATGAACTATTCTTATCACATGTTGTATATTTGGTGTCAACGTAACTTAACCATGTTTGATTTAATTTGATTGAACTTAAATTAAATATGCACCACAACTCAATTCGTGGGTGTCTTCAAATTTTGTTTAGAGCATTCTATTGCCTCGTTTTGGCTGAGCTTGGGGATATGGATCACAAACTACCGTTTTGACTTGCTAGGTGTTGCAATGAAAATAACTTGACCTTATTAAGGTGCCTAGGGACTTTCTTTCATTATTTTTGGACGGCGCACCATCACGGACTGTTGTGAAAGAAATGGAAATTAGGACATCAAACACCATTTTGCGAAACTGTAAAATAGAACACGGACTATTAATGTAGTGGTAAAGTCACTTTTTTCGAGAGTTACTTTTTTTTGTCCTCTTTTATTACGCATGTTACTTTTAGTTTCGCTTTATCAATAAGTGGCGCTACTACAACATTCAGGGGATGAAATTGTTTAGCGCAAGTATTTCCACTAGGGACGCTTCACGAAATGCACGATAATTTCTCGATAGTTTTGCTTGAAGGCTGCCAAAGGAGACAGAAAAACACCGAATAGTCATGTTACGAGTTTAGTCACGTCGCGTTAAAAAACAAAAACATTTTTAATTAGAGTATACAAAGCGGCAACAAACGGTTATTATGCTAACCAATGGGATAATAGCATCCTCCTTGGACGTACTTGATAACGTGTGTTTCGAAAACTCTCGATTTGATCCAATTTTGGACTCTCAGATTTGCGCCTCTCTTTGATAGACAAGTCTAGTTCACTTTTTAGATCTGACAAGGAGACACGCCATTTTTGATCATTTGTTCAAAGGTGTCTTTAAAAGGTGAGTGGCATGTGTCTCAAAGATAGAAAATAGAAACAGTCATAAAATTATTTTTTAAAGTTCAAGCAGGTTCAAAAGAGTTAGACGGCTTTTTATACGCGATTAATTTGGTTCGATTCGACTCCAACAAGAACGCGACGAGATATTGACAAGAATGGCCTCGTCAACTGCATCATGGCTGTCCTCCGTCTTGGGCGTGGTGGTGCTCCTAGTGCCTCACGTCATCGCCTACCTAACACCGGTCATCTCTACCGAGTCAGGTCAGGTGCAGGGTCTTATTCTGAGGAGCGCGAGTGGCCGACCTTTCAACTCATTTGTCGGCATTCCGTACGGGCAACCGCCGATCGGCGAGCTAAGATTCAAGGTGAATTTTCTAATTCCTCTTTCTTAAATAAATGATTCTGGCCATAAAGAAGAACCCTAAGTATATAAATAAATTACTCTTGAACGATCAAGTGGTAATTTCTTTTGGGATATATTCTTTTCTGAAAGAATATTGGGAAAAAAATTATTGAACCTTCAACATGAAGGTTCAATAATTTCCTTCCCAAAGGTATGACTTTCGCTCAACTTCATTTCAATTTCAGCCTCCCCGGGCAGCCGAATCGTGGGCGAGAATTTTGCCAGCTATGGACCCGACTATTGCCTGTTCCCAACCAAACTTGATTACCAAGAAGCCAATCGGACAAGAAGACTGTTTGCGCATTAATGTCTACACGCCAATGGTAGTGATTCAAATATTCAATCGTTTTGTCGGTTAAGATAGTAACAGAGCGACTGTAACAGGGCACCGAAAATTTTCGACGTACCCCTGAAAGTTGGCAATCATTGTTATTAATTTTTAGATCTAAAGAACCTAAGAGTTGTTTGCTCAACTCCATTTCATGAAGGTTGCCTAGTTTGATCATTTAATTAATTTGATAGGCTAACATATTGAATAATTTTAATTCCAATTACATTTCTTTTTCATAAATAATGAGATGTTGCTTATTTTCTAGCTTCCCACCAGTGACACGAATCCCGGATTACCAGTTCTGGTATTTATTCACGGAGGCGCCTTTTTCACCGGAACCGGATCCTTTCTCATATACCGACCACACCGCTACATGGACCATGATGTCGTTTTGGTGACCTTCAACTACCGTCTTGGCTTGTTAGGTGCTGTCTTCCCAAAATATATCTCGCGTCATTATTAAACTATTCTCTGTAATTAGTACCGGATCATGAGAGCGACCGTTTAAAATATTAATATCATTTTTATGTCATCCTCCTTTTCTCACAGGATTTCTGGATACAGAAGATGAATTATCGACTGGCAACTTTGGCTTACACGATCAGGTAACCACCTAGGGATAATAAAATTTCGATAATTTAAAGATTTACTTACTTAACTTTTATATACAGTTACAAAAATAGATAGAATTTCTTGTTTTGTGAGTGCTGTGTATTATAGTATTTCCAGAGTGTGCTTTAGCCGCGTTGGCTACTAGAAATATTGATGCGCAATTTAAATGTAGTGGAAACCTGAATCTCTTACAGGTCCTGGCATTAAAATGGGTCCAAAAGAACATCAAATCATTCGGAGGCGATCCAGACAAAGTCACCATTTTCGGAGAATCAGCCGGAAGCGCTTCTGTTCTCTACCACATGATTTCGCCCTTGTCTAAAGGTAGGCCATTGACGCAAACCTAACAATGGTCTTTCTCAAGACTTGTTGTCTCCTCGCTATTTAAACAACATTTGTACTTATGGAAATAAATTTAAATATGGAGCATTTTAATTGTAGTTACATTTGCCGACCTGACTGACATATTTGTGAAAGAAAATTTAGCATGATTTATTTTTTCGCCTCTAATTTAAATTGTCGGTAAAAATCCTTAAAAAAACATATTTGTTTCGCCATCCACTTTATTTCTTGTCAGGATTGTTTGGCAGCGCCATCAGTCAGAGCGGTTCAGCCATGAACCACTGGGCTTTTCAACGAGAGGGACTTGCAACAGCTCGACGAGCCAGCGCCGCCATAAATTGCAAATCCACCAACACCAGCGAGGAACTGTTCGAATGCTTCAAAAACTCATCGGCCACGGATCTCGCATTGGCCACAGCTAGCTTGCATGTAAGCAAATTTGGTTAGGCTCATGTTAAATCACGAACAGCTTCAGATGAACAACTGATTGCAGGTGACAACACTTTCAGCTTCAATTTCAAAATTTAATTTCTTAATAATTTATTTGATCAATGTCTACTCTAAATTATTTTCTTTCACGCGCTTAGAGTGGTATATTACCGTTGCCCGCTTTCTCACCGACCTACAATGTCCACGACAACTTCTTGTTGGACGAACCGAGGCAACTCATCAAGGCAGGCAAAATCATCAGTAAAGTACCCATGATTATGGGAATTATGGAGAACGAGGGTTACGCTTTATTTATCGGTGAGAATTGTCCGATCATTCATTCTTTTTAAGTTCAACATTTCTTAATGAGCGAAATTCTGTTGATTGATAATTTTACTTTAATTTCATTTCTAACCGTAGATGTTAAACCAACCATGAAAACAAAAGGGCAGAATTACATCGACAACCAATTCTGCACACACCTCTCGTGGACCTATGCTATTGAAAGTAACATGACTAAAGTTTGCGACAAGATTGCAAAAAGATTTTTCGAAGGTGGCGACGTGGAGAGTGAGGAGGTTTTCGAGAGAGGCTTAGTAAAGGTTTGATTGTTTGTAGTATTTTGGCAGCTCGCTTACTGTTACCTTATTAAAAGGCCAACTTATTAAAAAGAATAAAAGTGACCCATAGTATATTGTACCCATAGTACCTGTATATTGCCATTCACTCATTTCAGGCACTAGGCGATGCGGGAATTTCTTCGGCAGTGGTCAAGACCATCGATTACCTCGTGGAAGCAGGAGTTCCGGTGCAAGCCTTCGTCTTTTCTCACCGAACGGAGTTTCCTGCCATTCCCGAATTAGGCGGTGTCCCAGGTAGGTTGGACCATTCATATCAATTCGAAGTTCGAATTGCGATAAGTTCTCTCAATTTCAATTATTATGCTCAAACGCAGGCTCCGCAACCCGAAATTTAATTTCTCGAATTATCGTCTCCACTATTCACCCCAGAAAAATTGTAAAATATTTCGGGCAAGATAAATAAATTGCATCTCGGTCCGATCAGTCCCTATCTGTCATTTTGTTTTAATTTTGCACCTTTCGTGATCACAGGTAAATATGCTTCGCACGCGGATGAGCTCACTATTCAGTTCGACTTTAATCCTCAGTCCATCCCTGTTAATCGGAACGACATTCGTCAGCTGAATCCTGACGACCGCCAAGTCAATGACATCATGAGCAACGTTTGGATCCAGTTGGCGAGCAATCAGTAAGCAATACATATTTTTATTATTGCAAATTTCAATTAGGTAAATAAGTATATTATTTAAAAGTAATACGTGGTGCACTGCTATCATATTGTGCTTAGCAAAGGAGAAACACGACTATGGTGCACCATGTGAATTTTTGTTTTGCATTTTGGATCCTTTCATCATTTGATAACCTCGTGACTATTACGTTACATTACGTTAAAGAAAATTAACAATTTTCAACGCATACAGAAAAAATCAAGTGGAGTACGAGATAACGAACGGAAATCTTTCGTGGCCACTCTACGATGTCGTCAATAGACAATACGTGGAATTGAAAACTCAACCCGAAGTCAAACCGGGATTACTGAAGGATGAAATGGTCTTTTGGGAAGAACAAGTTCCCCAGTGGATCCAGGAATCTCGTTCTCCCTAGATGTAATTGAGAAGCCCTCAGCTCTTGCCTATTAACATGTACACATATTTGACAGAATATTTGCATATGGGATTCTTCCAAAAATCTTGAGATATCATGAAGAAGATAATAAATGCCTTGCACGTCTTCAAAGCAGAGATTTGCAGTAGAAGTTGTATTGCAGCGTAAAAAATAGTAACATCAATTAAAGTTGTGACCGGGACAGCACCGGAAGAAAAGAACGAATTATTTAGAATTATTTAAAACGAAAAATTATGAGCTATTATTTAGTGAAAATTAATTAATGGAAACACACGGCAACTGGCAGAAATTCGTCCGGTGCTGTCCCGGGTACAACATTAATTGATGTTATATATTTAGGGCGTCCTATTCTACTAATTTTGATGTAAAAAATAATGTTAGAAAAATCACTTAATTTTCCCCTGAAATTCACCAACCAATAAAAAATATCTTAAGAACTATTATTTCAACGACATTACCGTGGAAATTGTAACGACTCTGCCAGGATTCGAACCTGGAATCTTCTACTCCGTAGGCAGACGCGTTATCCATTGCGCCAAAGAGCCTGTTGGTGATACGAATATGAAACAGCCATTTTTTAAAATGCAAATTGCATTTTTTTGCTTGATTTGGTCCAATGTTAAATATCACAACTACGTAATAAAATATTTATCCTTTATTATTGTAACTTGTATTCGCCTACTACAGAGTATTTCCTCCTGTGGACGCCTACGCCTACTATTTGTTTTCTCCATTCACATTTTGTACTCCTATTTTTTGTTTCTCCATTCACAATTTAGTTCTCCTGCTTTTTTCCCCATTCCATTCACGGTTTGTATTCATTACTATGTTTCCTCCATTCACGATCATTTTGCCTAATTCATAATGAAGTTGCCATGATATGTTTGTTACATTCTAATTAAAAAAAAAAAAAAATTCAGTACTGCATCAGCGCTTCCTCCCAGCCATGCGCAATTTTGGCGCCCATTCCAGAAAAAAAGTTTTAAAAAAAACGAATTACGTAGTAAAAAGCGAAATAATCTGGTTCATGGTTTATGCATCACATTCTTCGCGAACGGTGCAACAGTTTTACAAACATTATTTCGACTAATCACGCAGTATTCAAAATCTTAAACACGTAAGAAGACATAACAAAGTTGCTTAAGATTTAGATTGCCATTTGATTTAAGATTTTGAATAAATAAAGCATCCATAAAATATTGACATACACTTTCTATTAACATTTTCTTTTTTATTTCTATTTCTTATGTTCTATTTCTATTATATAAACTACTGCACTTGATTAAATTTTTCATATTTTTCAAAATATCGGGCTCATATTGTCACTTTGCTTTATGTCTTCATCTCATATTGTAAATTGCGAAAAGTAGCAAAGGCAGCGCGAACGTGCTAAATGCAATCTGTGGTATTTAATTATTGAGTGTGTGCGCTGCCATTGCTCCCTTTCATACCAACTCCTTCGACAACGTCCTGTCGTAGCCAACTTGCGCAGTAGTTGCAGAATGCATTGATATCAGAAATGAGGACAATGTCATTCGCAGTGTAACAAAACAACCAACTTTCAGATACCTTCATTTACTGTGCACCATATGAGAACAAGTATTTTGAAGACTCTCGGGTATTCTGTCGTCTCTGAGGTCAATGTCAAGACCATCTATTGAATACTTCTCGTTCATGACGGCGTTTTTACCCAAACATACAAATTTAACTATTAAACCTACATATGACAAATGTACAGTTTACTTAATTTATCGATATGCCAGATAATATGATCGCGTGTTCCACAAGCCTCTATAATATTTTTTAAAGAAGCATTGGACAACTTTTATCTGAACAGGATTCTGATAGGACGGTCTTACATATTGTCCAATGAAATTATAATCAAAAATAAAATTCTATTTAAATTAAATAATTAGAACGAAATCATTTAAAAAAAAGATATGGTGCAAATCATTTATGGCATTTCATTAATTGTTGCTGTGTCTTATGATGAATTATTAATTGTTAAAAATTGAACGAATAGGCATTTAAATACTCCTCTTACGCAGACGAGCCTACCGTCCAGTTTGAAAACCGTCCACTACCACCTAACTGATCGCCATAAAAGATTCCAACTGAATGCGGTCTCAGAATAACAACGATATCTTTAGTGACGTGTGGAGTCAGTGCGCGGACGATCAATCAGTAAACACGTTTTAAAAAAACTCTAATTGAAAAATTTGCAACGTCACATTGCTTCATAAATTGTACACGCAAATACGCTCAAAATTGAATTGGATTATTTGAAAAATAAAATGAATCGCGAATACAACGTAACCATCTGAGTGCACTCCTGGTCACTAAATGATATCACCAACATACGTGACATGGAATTGAAAACGCACCCGAAATCAAACTCGGATTGCTAAATGATTAAATAATATTTTGGGAAGTTTAATTACCAGTGGATAAATAAGGATTTTGCCAAGCAGACAAGATAAAACGACGATGTCACTCAAACGGACTCTTCATTTTTTATTTTCGGAAATCTTTACACAAAACTCGTGAAAAATTAACAATGTACCCCGTTTGGGTAACTGTACCGAAAGTTCGATATCCATTAAATATCCTACTAAACAATAAGTAATGTTTCACCTGTTTTATTATTATTCCTGTAATTAATATGCACTATATTCTGTAGAATCCGGATCATGGTTTATGCACTACATTCTTTACGGACAAACATTCCAACA
>JAQGBY010004992.1:0-15469 GCA_034698785.1 Mycogona germanica | reverse complement strand
CCACCACACACAACCAATCAGCTGGCGACACACGGCCCGCTCGTTGCCACTGAGTCGACCCTTGGACCCAGTGGCAACCGAGCTAGCACAAAATCACTCGGAGGTGAATAATTCTCCAACATATGATTTTTATTATAAAATATAGTAATTAATCGAAAACAATTCCACTCTGGGATGTGGGTTTTGAAAAATAAATTAGAGGGGTTAAGATCATACAAATTAAAGGGTTAAGATTGTGTCCATCACAAACGATACAAATCATGTGGTAGAAACTTATTAGAAATTAAACACACCCTCTCAACCCAGCATGGCGCAGTTGGTTTATAACGGACTGTGGTTCAGCGGTACCGGGTTCGATTCCCGGCGCGGCTTTGGCTCAGGGTACTGGTGAAAATGTGCCTCTCACATAGTGCCTAAGCACCGAGAGGGGTACAGCATCTTCCTGTGGTGACCGGAATTCTTGAGCACAATGGGCACTCTTTCTTGATTCGAAATCGTCACAGATAGAATTTCCGTGCCATTAGGATAAAATTAAGCGAATCAAACTTTTGACAATTTAAAACGCAAATTAGTGGAGAATTAAAACAGTATTTCCCTATTAATTATTGAAATATTATAAATATAAAAATACTTTGTTTCTGGAAATTGTATAACTGATATAAATATTCACCAGATCTGGCGAAAACAAAGTCAAACGGCAGCACTAATGTCAAAGCACGGACGAGCAGCATGCGTCGATCTATTAATACAATGTCTAAGCACAAATGCTTTCATCAATGCAGATCAAGTGCGAATGAATGCCTCTGAAAAATACAATGCAGCATCATCGAAATAGTTAAGCAAAATTGAGATTAATCAAGATTGACCACCAGGGGCCACATTCTCAACTTTTCATAGCGATATTTTAGCTTCGCTTGCTGTGACAGCACATGCGCACTAGTCACACTTCCGGACTTTCGATGGTTTTGCTACAAAAGCGAATTCTCGACTTTCGATGGTTTTGCTACAAAAGTGAATTCTCGACTTTCGATGGTTTTGCTACAAAAGTGAATTCTCGACTTTCGATGGTTTTGCTACAAAAGAGAATTCTCGACACTACATTGTGAACGATGCAATCGTTTTGCCAGCCTTTATGCTAACAACTGCCTGTAAGTGGCCGCAAAAAGATATTTGAGACGCAAAAATCCAAGATGGATGCCGGACAGAGAAGCGAAGAAAGTGAAAATCAAAGCGTTAAATTACTTTCTAATGAGTTACTATTAGACACATTACAATTTTGGCACACCAATAGGCCTTCATATATCCTGAAGGACAATTAAAACACACATGTAACAGCCTGGTTTGGCAGTTTTCTGTGGTGGGCTTGTTAGATCTTGTTGCTTTGGGATTGTAGGCTAGTTTTCTCGCTTTCCTTTGGCCATGTTGGCCCAGTCTGTGTGACTGGGGGTGGGAAGGGGGAGGCCTAGCACTGCAATTTGTTTTAGGCCTGTTCTTTAGTGTGCACACTCTGAGCTGCAGTATGCAGCATGTACTAGAATGATAGGCCTACCAATCTGGGCATTGTTTCAAGCTAGGTTGGTGGGTTTAGCATTTGTTTGCTATCTTTGGTTTTAGTGGGACAAATTGTATGGGGCAACTTGTGTTGGGTTCTTCTAGTCTTGTTGGGTATTTTTGGTCTTGGGTTTATTTTAGTATTTTGAATTTTTTTAATTTTAATTTGGATTTTTGAGTTTTGGATTAATTTAATTAATTAATAATTGTTTAATAATTATTTAGTTTTAGATTATTTAATCAGTTTTGGTTATTTAATTTATTTAATTTGAGTTATTTTATTTAATTGTTGGATCTATTTAATTTGAGTTATTTAATTTAATTGTTGGATCTATTTATTTATTGATTGTTTATTCCTGTAGTTTAAGTGAATCCTGTAGTTTAATTTGTTGGTTTATTTATCTATTAAATGGTTTTAAATCATTGAAATTCAGGTAAGTTTACTTAATTGAGTTTTATTTAATTATTTAAATTGGTTGTTGGAATTTAAATTGGTTGTTGGAATTTAAATTGGTTGTTGGAATTTATTTGAGTTTGATTTAATTTAATTAATTTGATTTAGTAATTATTTTATTTGGTATATTAATTTAATGTAAGTTAGTTCTTTAATTATTTAAATTTAATTATTTGAGTTGTTGATTTAATTATTGAAGCTGGATTGAATTTATTTGGTTGTTATCCAGTTTGATTAATTTGTCTTCAGGTTGTTGTTGATTTGTTTTAGTTGATTTGGCTTCAGTTTATTGTTTATGGTTGAGTTATTTTATTAATGCTTGAGTTTCTGTTCACTATTGTTTTATTTGTAGTTGCTCAACTCCCCTGGATTAGGAGGGTGTTTCCCCTGACATCCCCTTTTGTTTTCCTTGTCTCATCTGGGAGGCTTGTCCCCTGTACTTGGGACATCCCCTGTGTCTGTTGTGGATCTCTTGGAGCCCCTGTTTCCGCGCTTTTTTGTTCTACATGGTCACTAGTGGCGCGCTTTGGCTGAACTTTTATCACAGTGAACTTCTTGTTGCTCGTGTGCAAGCGCAGTTTTACGCCGTCTGCAGTGGTGTCTCAGGCTTTGCCCTTTCTTTGTTTTATACGATCCGATGACATATTTTCTTTATAGTTGTAATTCTACGATACACAAAATATTTTAAGGTGATGCTTGTAATTTTTTGTGGTAGCGTGTATCAATATCACTTCATTTCAATCCCAATTGTGCTTAATGATTTCGAATGTGCTCAAGAGGTTGCGTTGCACTTTTCAGAGCATTCGGCCACGTGATATGTATTTGAAGAAAGCGTTTGCGATCTCGAAAGCATGCTTTCCTAATTTTTCAATGACAATTGAGATCTCTCAAACAAGCTCAAAAGGTCACCAGTGTAAAATAGGTATAAAGAAGTGATCAATCAACGTGATTCGAACCAACGCGTGCACGCGCCACAGGTGCATGTGCCACTTGACCATTCACGTGAAACTGCGTGAAGGAAGTCTGAACACCGGCAGTGACGTCATGGTTTTTGGGAGAGAAAAGGAATAACGAGGATAAGCACATGCCCCTTACTCCAATTCTTATAGGAATCCTATAATATTTATAACTTACACTAAAGGGTTTCTATATTTTCAAAAAATCAATATTGATCAAATAAAACATTTGAAAAATTATATTATTTTATTAATTAAATACATATATGCTTATATCGATTTATCAGTGTTTTAACATTTGTGCATTTTTGATTGAATCTCGGTGTTTTTCTGATGCATTCCTGATAGAATCTTCAGTGAAAAAATGTGCACATCCGAACACAGGATATGTGCCAAAATTAAGATATTACCTATCACTTTGTAGTCGAGTGGTTAAGGTATTGGATTCAAATCTATTGCTGTTGCTGTTTGTGGTTCAAGTCCCACGCAGGTGTACATTTTTTGCAGCCAACATCATTTATAGATCTGATAGTGTGTGACTTTCCGATATTTTCAACAAATTAAAAAAGTATATATTTTTGAAAAAAAAATTATAGTATTTTCTGCAGTATTTTATTTCTTTATGGATTTCTATTGTAAAAATCCGAATTCAATAGTATTACTATAGAGAATTGATATAGGAAAACCCTATAGGATATTTTAGTAATGGGTGTGCTCTTTTTTAAATTGTTAGAGGTCCTGTGCTTCGTCCAATGTTTTTTTACAACATGTGTTTTTCTCGTTTAGTTCCAGTTTTTGTCATTTGAAAAATTTGGAGTCAAGAGTAAAAACAAAAATGTCTTCGATTAAAAGGAGCAAGAAAATAAGATATATATAGTAAACGAAAGAACAACGTGAAATTGATAATACAAGTTAATTTGAAAAGCGTATAAGCGTGGATCTTGCTGGAACGGGAATATGAAAAACGATTCCACCAATTTGAAAATATCTCAAGTTTGTTACATGTGCAACCATTAAACGAAAAAAACTTTTCAAAACCACTTGGAAATCGATTACAAAGACAATGTAATTCAGATAAGTCGACGAGAGAAGTTATCTCGACATGAGATAGATGGAAGCCTGAAAAAGAAAATCCACCACCCTTAAGCCGCCACCCTGGGATCGCACTTTTGTGTGATAAAACAAGAAAATAGATTAGTAGGCGGTGTCGTTGATAAACATGTACAGAAGACGATCCAACTTGTGAACCGGAAGTTGAGAGAAAACCACAGAGAAAAAGAGGGTTAAAGTAACGAGGGCGCCATTTTTGAAACGAATAACAGATATAAAATTTAATTAAAACTTACTTAAAAGGCTATCTACAGAGAAAACTGTACGTACAACCGACCATAAATGTATAGAACACAAATATATTTTCCCCTACCAATCCGAAAGACGTCAATACATGGTTCAATCGCTGACGCAAGAACTTTGTGGTGTCCCCCAAAAAACACTAGCAAACTATGAGAAGCGAACACCAGATATTTTGACCCGTGGTGAGAGGAGGAGTAGGTTTCCTTTTTAAAGTTCTCCCCGTTTTTCGTTGTCACATTCATATATAGGGTGCGGAATAGGGTGCGTGACAACAAGGCATTTGACGAAGAAATGTTTTAGACGAATGTTGGCTGAGTTGGAGGGGGAAGGGAAATGGCATAGCTTATTTTGAATGTCTCGGTCATTGGCGAGGTTATTTCATGGTCATTTTTGTCAATTGTTACCGTAAGTGTTGACTGCGGAATGGATTAAGCTATATTAAATTCATTGTATCATTAAACACTCTACAAAAAATGAAGCCCCTGCCGGAAACATTTTTTATCCTAACAATATTTCCAAGGATATTTATAAGAACAAATAACAAACATTATATATTAACATAGTGCCATTGTTCATTTTGAGGAAATGTCCGGAGCGGAATCCAGTTTTGCGAGCAGAGCTGTTCATCAAAAATAGGATTCTTTCTTTTTTTCAACAATAGCTTTTGTCGCCCCAAAAAGAGACAAAAACTGTAATCTTTTTGTTTGCGTCTGATGTATGTGGTGTTAACAGGGTAACATAGTTGAACACAAGTACAATAATAGCAATTATTGGTGGTCAACAATTCAACAAAAATTTGTCTAAAAACATTTCTTCAAATGACTTGTTTTCATGTTATTTGCAAATATCACGTTAAATGCCTCACCCAGTATCTGAAGTATATATACCGCACTGTATATATATATAAATATAAATTGCAACGTCACTAATGTTCTTTTTAAAAACAACAACATAGAATCGCTTGGGGGCTGAGTTGTTTCTTCCGTGTCTCTCGCGCTAATATTACGAGATTGGTATTTTTTATAGTGAGTAAGTGTGTGTGTGTGTGTCTAAAGTGCGTGGATCTAAACATTGGCCCACCACCCGGAGAGAAATAGAAATTCTGGCTGATTTGTTTTTCTTCTCTTACGGTGAAACACCAGGCGCAAATCTGGTCAGGTATGATTGAGGCGCCCCACCATTGCCTTTTGAGAGCAAATACCGAAAGAATATCTATTTTTCTCTTTCCAGGTGGTCGATTGTTGGTCTTGGTCCACGCGCTTTGAGTGTTAAAAAATCTTTCAAAGGTCTCTCTCAAGTCTTTTTTTTTTTTTTAAAACATTTTTGACTTTGGGCATACATACGTATTGGCCTCGCATTGACAACAAATCTAATATTTATGTACCGAATACATTCATATTTGTTATATAGGTTTACTTTTTTCTCGAGAATCCATCGATCAGTCAGTTTTGGCGTGAGATTAGTCTAAGGCTAAAAGACCTGGCTAAAGAACTTTTTGGGTCTGCTCAACTTGAGGTGAGTAGGTGGATAGAGGATAAGGGGATGGGGAAGATGTGGTAAGGGGGCGAGTTGGGGTGATGAAGTACAGAGTTGTAATAATAATCAGTTTTATAAAATCACAAAAACACCGGTTTTCAGTCCAAATACAATTGCAGAAGGCCTTTGACCTATTATTTACACCTAGTGAAGTAAAGATAAAAGCGTTTGACAATGAAATAGCAGTTTGTGGTATTCATTCTCTCATAGGTGGTTGGAACACTGTTTTTGTTACCAGATTTTGGTTTTAATTGAAGAATACTGCTTCCGGTGCCACACACACTTGACACAGCAATCATTCGGGGGCCACATTTTTTGGAAAACAAAAATACGGACACATCCATTTTTTCAAACTCAGATGTGCTCAAATTTGTTCGCCAGAAAAGGGCCAACTGCCCAATTCCAAGAAGGCGCTGGGGGAGAGCGAAAATTTATCCCATGTGTCAAGAAAGTGTCCTTTTACAAGAAGGAACAATCGAGTGGACCGTAGAGGTGCTTCTTCCAGATAAGCCGGTTAATTCGCTCACTCCGTTAACAGAGTCAATATAATTTCCCTACTGATTGAAAGCAAAGTTATAACATAGTAACCTTAAAAATACCCAGTTTACAAATAGGGACAGAAACCGTGGAAAACTCGACGACGAACGAGCTGGAGAGGCTCCAATAATAAAAATATATAAACTGTAATTTGTGAAACGTGAATTTAAAATACACCACCCTTTGCCTTCGTCATAACCCTAAAATTAGAATAAACATTAATATTTCAGGACCATACCTACAGGATTGCAATTATTGTTGGAGACTTGCCAGCCCATTGTCAAGTTTTTCACGGCTTCTGTCCCGTATTTGTTTCATTCATCGTCGACTTTTACATATTTTTAGTATATGGTTATTTCAAGGCGCTTCCTGTAATAGTAATCACTCGATTCTTATGCTTTTAGCAAATTTAGTTTTAAAAATCGGCTTACACAAACTTGCCAAAGACTGGGCCGGTCCCGATGACCCGTTGACGTAGAGAAACGTGATTCACCAAATTCCAAAGTACATTCTGCGTTGCAGATTCGAACGATTTCACAAATGGCGAGTGCAAACGGGTTGCACTTAATACACTGCATGTCTTCCGCACACATAATTCCGCATACATAATTTTAGAAAAGAAACTCCTTTTTTTCCCAGACTAAGCAGCCCTACTAACGCGACACCTCTGGGTCAAGGTATATAAAATACTAGGTTAGCTCAGAGTAAAGGTAGACCCGTGATTGGCTCTGCCGTTCCAGGGTTCCCCTGGAAGCTCCGTCCATGCGCTATTTTGTTGCTCTTGACTTTTTTTTTGACTGAACAATGACCTGATTTTTTGTAAACGCTTAATACAAGTAAAATATATTAAAAACATATTAATCAACTATTTATCTTTAAATCGCGTGCAAGATATTTAAATAATTTGTAGCGCTATCGATTAGAATATAATATTTGTAAATGCTTAGCAAATATTTGACGCAGAATTTACGTCTTTGGGCTCATATTTTAGATATTATAATTAATCAGAAATGAACCCGCTACCACAGGGTCTTGCTGTCGGTTGTGCTGTAATTATAAATTTCAGTTGTGACATGTCCCAGAATGGTCTCGTTAATTTATTATTACATTACATATAGCTATTAAGTCACATTGACAAAATAATTAACGTGAAATACTTTTTAAAAATTTCAATTGTATTTCAAATAGGGGCAAACAGTCGTCTGAGCTAACCTTACATTTTATGTACCTAGCCTCTGGGTGAGTCTCGCCAACGATCGGTGGATCTGGTCAGCACGTGGCAACTATGTCCACCACCACCACCACCACCACGCCTTCTACTGACAAAAATTCCCACCCTGCTCACGTGAATCTTCGGCAATGAACATAGCGTGTGTCCGGCATTCATTTGATCGAAACAATCGCGTTCTCGTCGGATCCGAACACCAACTAGAAGAAATCATTCATCGAGATCGGTCGATAGCTTAGTGTATATATATAAGTTCAACACCAGCAACAGGGGAGCTACTGTCGCGGCCACTGTAAGATGAGGGGAAACATTGAACGAACAGTGGTGTAACCAGGCTTCGATAACATGATTATAACAATTAACCAGTCGGTTTAACATTGAATCAAAAATGGTCCCACCCCCGCCCACAAACACAAGAAAGCCCATTTCCCCCATTTCGAGGGGGAGGGGGCGTTAGTTGAAGGATGGAGGTGGCAGGGCGGCGAGGGAGAGAAACGGTCCCAATCCCAATCCCCTGCCCCCAGAATTATACACCTACATATATACTTGTAGTAAAGAAATGGCAGTGTGATCGCTTTAAACGAAAAAGAGGAGTTTCATTTTTTTCTTCATCTCAAATATCCCCAACCTTTACTGTTGTATTAGGTTTATATAGATATTTACTGTACAGACAGGTTTAAATCGATATGTCAAAAAACACATAAAAGCTTTCCTATTTGGGGGGGGGGGAGGGGAGGAGGTGTTGGGTTGGGGTTTTTGTCCAATCTTAAAGGTGTGTGTGTGTGGTGAATGATGGTTAGTGGGGAGATAAAAGTGGCCTTTGGGCCGCCGTACGAGAAATAACGAAACACACACGAACCTGGGTGACCGGATTTTTAGGTTAACACTTGCTGTTTCTTCTTCTTTGGCATATCTGATCCAGCGTCACATGATAAATTCCCCTCACGTCGAATCAGTGGCACATTAAAAAAAGCACATTTAGGTATCTAAAGACATTTTGGACCTAAATTGAGAATATTTTGCGCAAAACTTTCCTGAAAATTGATTGTCTAGAAATGACCAAAAAATGGGAAATTGGGAAATAGGCACAAGAATCTAAACTATAGATAGTTTTAAGCAGTCGCCGTTACAGGTATTTTCGGAATTTTAACTCGACTCGTCGTAGCCCAGTCGGTATTGCGATTGACTGTGGCTCGGCGGTCATGGGTTCGATTCCCGGCGCGGGCTCTCGGTAATTTAAATCCGGGGTACTGGTGAAAATGTGCCCTTCGCATAGTGCCTAAGGGCCAAGAGAAGTACAGAAGCGCCTGTAGTGCAGAGACTACAGTGATGGGGAATAAAAACAAAAACAAAACCTATGGGAGTTATTTTGATGCTGGTCAACAATTGCCGAGGACTTTTCCCGTGTTGCCGTTCTACCCTGATACCCTAATTACACTGGCCAAGCACACTTATTCCAAGCATGCTTAGCAAGGTGCGTTTATACATTGAACAGAATCGGCGTGTGCCGTTCGTCCGTGTTTTGACAAGAAATTGCTAAGCGCTCTCGAAAGACAATTCGTCCAGTTCAATTGTGCCTGAGAGGGTTCGTTCATATTCTAATAAGTTTCGAGCACGTGATTTGTATCGCTCACGATGGACACGGTCTCAAAGGACCATTTGCCCCAAACTCAAGCACAATTGAAATCTCTCAAACAACTTGAAACAGTGTAACTAGGATTAAGCGTATATTGTAAAAGAATATCTATTTGAATATTGAGTTTCTTATTTAGCAAATTTGGCATTGCCCAGAACCTAAAAATCCGGTTTCCTCGAAATGAACCATCGGAAAACAAGGCGGGGTTTTTTGTAATAAAAGAGTAAAGGGTAAATCAAAATCGTTCCCCTCGTTTACTGCGTCTTTTCCAGTTCTGTACGTGCCATCATTTGTGTGCCTTCGATCACTTGTGTTTCACAACGAATTCTTACTACATTTTTGACGAATTCTTACTACATTTTTTAGCAGTCGCTTCGTTTAAAATAGGAAAACCATTCATAAACTTTTTTATGGTTGTTTTTGACAGCTTCCTCGTAGGATGTCTATAGCATAACATATTCAAAAACTGGAAACTGCTGCACGTTATTCATGTACATCTGTCATTACAAAAAATTGCCAAACACGATGATGGTCCTCAAAAATAAAAATAAACTGATCGAAGAATGCAGCCTCGCAGAACAACGCCCAACACAATGGAGATATGTCCCTAGACAACTCACCTAGTTTGTATAAAATGTTTGTTAAGGAGATTCACCAGTGATTGCTCATCTTATAACCCTCCTCCCCCGGTAGGTGACCTGGCAATTTTGCCTAACCTAAGCTGCCTAGGAAAGGGATCTTTAACGTCCCCATATCATACAGGCCCGGGTCATGATTTTACTGCCATTCCGAAAGAAGGTGGGTGAAGGAATTTCTCTCGACCGAAAAATTCCGAAGGTGTCGGCCGGAATCGAAACAGCGATGACGGGCCGCGAGGAAAACGCGCTATTCTCTCGGCCACTTGATACCTGTCACATGGTGGGTGCTTCCTGTACTACAATCGGCCTGCCCGCCAGAAGATAATTCCGGTTATTCTTGGACCCCCTTTTTAGTTGCATTCGTTATCAATGAAAGATCACGAGCAAATAAAACACACAAGACAAAAAATGCTCATAAAAAATCGCCGTAGCCGCAATCGTCACAGATGGCGCAGCGCAAGTCGCGGACTAGTCTTTCTGTATATCCGCGGCCTCAACTGGCCATTCATTAGAATTTTTTTTCAATTTGATGTCATTTTTGCGTTTTAACTCCTCGCGAGTATTTATCTATTTGCGAATATTTTCGCGATCTGAAGCGATCTTTATTTAATTGCTCGTGAACAAAATCGTTCCGATTCGGCGATTTTTTTATGAGCATTTTTTGTCTTAAGGGTTTTATTTGCTCGTGAACCTATAACTTATACCTATGATGGATATTTCCTAAATGCAGAGACGAAGTCTCTAAACTCATTTTGCATTCGTTATCGTTGGAACACATTGAGAAACCCAGGAAAGTGAAGGCACACAAACGAGGCTACGTACCAATGAGGGCACAGAAGGGGACGACATAATGAACCCGTGGAACCAATCAAAGCACATATTTTATATATATATAGTCCCAGTTTAAAAAAAGTAAAGCATGATGAGCTATACCTGCAGGTCATTCCGTTAGATTGGGGAAGAGAGAACACATAGTTTAGGGAGGGTAAAAAAGGAAGTGAAGATGGAGGCTAGCGGAGGCCTATTAATTGCGCGACATGGTGGCGTCTCCAATGAGGTATCGTCTCACTTAGTGGTTAGTTGACAAGGAAATAGATTCTCAATTACTAGGGTATCATTTGAGACAGAGTGCCAACTTCAGGAGAAAGTTTAATTGTGATTTGGACAAAGGTGGTAATGCTAGTGACGCGATCCTGGTTGATAAATAAACACAGTTTTTTTTCACTTTCACACTCATCTTTGGGGTTGGGGTTTGCTGGTTGGGTACGACGCTAGAGAATGGCTATGGAAATAAGACTACAGAGATTGAGAAAAATACAAATGGCAAAAGAGAAAAGTATTCCAAAAAAATAACGGGTTGACATTCTTAGATTCAATAGTCGGGCGCTCTTTGTGTCGCACGTGTGGAGAAAAGGGACTTGCTTTTGCGACTGTCTAGTAGAAATAATAAAAAATAATATTTTCTAAAACATTTTAGTGCGACAGACGTGCTGAAATTCGATACAGTTCAACAACAATTGTAACTTCAAAAAAAAAAAAAAATTAACGATAATAACTTTAACCGAATGTCACCTGAATTGCACATTTTCTCAAATTTGGCAAACACATTCAAACTCCTGTTTCATTCGACGTGAATATAATATAGAATCGCAGTCAACTATATATATTAAAATATGGAAAGGTCGAGTAACGCCAATTCTGACCAAATAATCGCAACAGGAATAAAAAAGTCTTAATTTTAGACAGGAAACAAGTTGTGAGCCAGTGGAAACAATTTGTAAATGATGTTTCTTACTTTGGCCACTAGGTGGAGTGAAGTTTGACCACCATAAACGTAAAAATCGAAACTAACCCCCATAAAAAAAACATTTTCTACAACAAAAAATTAAAAATAAATAACAATAAGCTTTGTTACTTCAACGAGGAAGAAAACGAGAAGGGAGGGGGAAAGAAGGGGGGGGGGGGAAAGACGAATTCCAAATACTTAGACTTCTTTACAAGCAGAAATCGATTCGCCAAATCGAAAACAAAACAAACGATAAACAAAAGACCAAAGGTCCAGTAGCTTAAATGCGAGGGATGGGGAGGGTGGTGTAGGGAACCGATCACTAGGATTTACTTACAGTTTCGAAAGAATATAAAATAATACCTATCAAACTATTAAACAAAAGTGCTCTCGAAATGATTGCAAAATGGACACACACATTTTATGCTAGAAACAAGATTTTGCTTTTTTACCCGAACTAAAAAAAAAAATAAAAGTTTCCGATGAGTTTCCCACGATTGATCACATCTCAATTTTTAAAAGATTTCTCAATTGATCGAGTCAAAAAAACATGCAGAATATTCGGAGGTTGATCAAAATCGTTGGGTCAATTTTAGTTCAAACAATCCATGTAGGCTTGGCAACTTGTACCACGAAAGAATCTGATAAAGGTCGATGGAAGGCGATACGGTAGCGAAGAGGGGGCTTGAGATGGGGATAGAGTGAAGAAGGGGGTGGGGATATACTACCGCATTCATTCCGCACGAACATACACATATATTTATATATTTGACTTTGTACAAAATTGTCAACTTTTCTTTTCTCAATCATCAACCTTACCAATAGCAGTCAGTACTAACAGTACAGAAAAAGTGTTTTGGTTATACACATTCTCTAGTTCGGGCACGGCAACGTGCCACACGCGCAGGCAGTTTCGTCATATTCCGTGGCGGCAGTGCCCCGTTCCGTGATGGCAGTGTTGCCTGACAGCACGTGCCACGTGCTGGCAGTGTTGTCAGCCAGCCGTTCCGTTCCGCAAATAACAAACCCTGAATAGCGAGCCGCAATATATATATTTACATCTATATATAATTAGCACTTGCAATTTTTCGAACAGCTCATTGCCCCTCTCAATCGATGACAGGTGGGCGGGGATAAAATTCGTAAAACACTCGAGAATCTTGCCCAACCACAAAGATACGTCGCCCAGACAACGGAACCTCAAAAATTGAAAGAGGGAGCGGCAGCGTTCCCCCAAGTCAGTCCCCTTATAAGAATAGGTGTAGTAGACGCCGATGGTTGATGACAATATGATGTGAAAAATTGCTAGACTGCAATTATTAACTGGGCAACTTCAATTTGTCAACAAAAAAAATTTGTTCCCTTCACTGTAAGTTACTGCACCACAGAATTTTTCTTGGTGCTTTGTTTGGCACAAATAATCATAAGTTTATTATTTCAATCATATAAGCAATACAGCAGGCAAAAATGAAACCACTGTAGAATGTCACGGAAAAGTGATACATATTCCCCCCCCCCCCAATCAACTGTAGTCAACTGCACTACATGCGTTCTGTACCCCTCCTCATGGTGCTTAGGCACTATGCGAGGGGCATATAAAAGATGTTGGTTACTAGAATCCTCGTGGTATTTTGACTGCAGCAGTCTCGAAAATGTGTAGGCCAAGCTAAGCTTCCGGATTCGTTCATCGTTAGGGACGGATCACGGCACAGTGCCATCATTTCGTGGAGAGCTCTGCATTTGCTGAGTCGGTCAGCAACTGCAGAACCTCCCCAAATTTACCTATAAAAAACTCTCCACGTACTCCTCCTCTGTACGGCACTGCGCCGTGACCAACCCCTAATGCGCGGTTCACATGATATAGCGCGCTAGCGAGAGTATGACGTCACTCTCTCAGAGTCGACTGTCAACATGTGTGACTTTCTAGAAAAGCTTGCAATTCTATTCTATCGTGAGACGCCGTAACTCTACACTTGCTGACAGATGGAACGAGCGTTCACATGAGAGACAGGTTATTGTTGGGACAGTGATATCATTCATGCAAGTTATTTTGGCGGGGGGTTTGAATGTCTACAGTTTGGCCCTTGTTCCACTGTTGACGATAAGTAAATGGTACTATTGGTCGCTTTTGCTTATTTGTAGAACAGAAATTTAATTATTGTAACGACTGAATCGAATGAATCGAGTATTATTTCAGAACGACTCGGCGTAGCGCAGTTGGTTTAGCGACTAAATGTGGTTCGGCGGTCTCGGGTTCGATTCCCGGCGTGGGCTCTCGATTAATCGATCTCGGGGTACTGGTGAAAATGTGTCCCTCACATAATGTCTAAGCACCAAGAGGGGGTACAGAAACTCCTGTTATTATATACACTTCAGTGAATTATTTTAAAAAAGCCAAAATTAAAATGTATTGTTCAATGTAATAACAACGATGTCGTTCATTGATCTTGCCTAGACCTATGACGAACTGCCATATATCATACTGGAAGTTAATTCTAATCAAAATCAAGAACTAGGAGCTGCAATGCTGATGCTGAAACTGAAACAGTTTTTATATTACAATTTACAAAACATTAGTGAAGGCTACTAGGCTAGGTTGTGTGGTTAGCGTAGGCGACTAGGCTAGACTGCCAGGGCTTCGTAGATTACTAGGGTAGGCTACCTAGGGGGATGCAGGTGGGCCTCATTAACAATTAGCTCAAGACAAACAACTAGTCCCATGCTGCGCATTGGAGACGAAGCCTAACTGGTTTTTATTTTGTCTAACCTAGGCTGCCAAGGAAAGGGATCTTAACGTCCTACAGATATCGTACATTTACTTCGAAAAATGGTGTGCAAAGGAATTTCTCCCTTAAAATTTTTTCGAACGTGTCTGTCGAAACTCTGAATCGAAACTGCGATCACGCTAACCCCTTGACTGCTTGACACCTTTTTAGCAGCACTTAGCTAGGCCTACGATGAATGTATAGCATCAAAACTGGTTCAGTGACTAAAAACAACCATTTTTATTACTCATTCTCCATGAAGTCGAACTTTTTCAGTTTTGATTACCTAAATCCATCGTAGGCCTCGAAAATATATATACAAAATATTTGCTTTAATGACAATTATCGCTATAACCAGCTGTACTATTGCAGCAAAGCACACTAACACCGAACGTCTAGTAAAAGCGATCGCAATCTCCATATCAAAGCCCGCGCAGGTAGCCTTAACTTGACTCAGAGCTGACAGAGTTATGCGTTCGCATGACGGGATAAAAGTGCTTCAAGACGAGTTGCCTGACAGCGTGCAAAATTGGTTGACAGAGCGTGCAGTGCTGTTCACATGTGCAAGCTGTTCGTTGAGCAGCAATTTCGTCTGCTATATAGAGCGACTTGCCTTGTAATAACTTGCCCATGAGAACGGGCCATACGGATGGACGAATCCGAAAGCTAGTTTGGGCTACACATTTTCGAGACGGCTGTAGTCAGAATACTACAATAATTCGCTTATAAACAACGTATTTTACATATATTACTTCTCCGTGACGTTCCACAGTTGTTTCATTTCTACCAACTGTATTGTTTTTAAGCTTCAAATAATAAACTTATTAAATCAGAAATGGTGAATTCGGATAGCACCGAATGAAGAAGACGAACCGACCGGCGAACTATACGACTCGTCGTAGAGCAGTTGGTTTAGCGACTGACTGGTTCGGCGGTGACTTGGTTGAATTGCAGAAAGATTTAGATGCTATAACTACTTGGTGTGAGAAATGGCAGCTGCAACTCGATGTTGGCAAGTGTTGCATTATG
>JAQGBY010004991.1:0-15471 GCA_034698785.1 Mycogona germanica | reverse complement strand
GAGTATCTGATTGAGTCCTGCAATCCCCAATTATCTCAGTGATTAACTATCATCGGCTCCTACCTCCTTATTTAAATTGAAATAGATATAATCCTACCTCAAAAAAATGACAAGCATCGTCTTTAAATATTTTGTGTACCATAGAATTATAAATATTTATAATGTCATCGGATAATATAAAATAGAGAAAGGGCAAAGCCCGCGGCCGAGTCTTGCCAACTCGGACATCGTCGTTTCACCCAGTCGTGTCCTGGATTTCGTCGGGCTTTGCCCTTTCTTTATTTTAACAATATTTCAGTCAAATACATAGATAGACCACACAGATGGAGAGAGAAGAAATAGATTTCGTAGTCATGATGATGCCTTAGGGATCAACAATGATGGCAAGCGAATAACAGCAGCGGTCGAAACTGTGTCAGATGTCATCATCAATCCGGTTATGAGAAGTCTTTAATTTCTCAGACACCTGTTAGCAATATTTGTCGAAATAAATGCTGGTGAGAAAAGAAACGTAAT
This sequence comes from Mycogona germanica, assembly GCA_034698785.1. NCBI lineage: Eukaryota > Metazoa > Arthropoda > Diplopoda > Chordeumatida > Chordeumatidae > Mycogona > Mycogona germanica. The sequence goes on along the minus strand of JAQGBY010004991.1, from coordinate 14,955 downwards.
CGCTCAAAAATATCCTAAATTGGATTTTAGACGTTAATCACACACAACAGGTTATTGACAGGTTATTGAGCTAATGATTCCAATATCTCTTAGTACACATGTCTGGAATAAAGACAAAATTCCCTCTTGAGTGTGTATGAAGGCCCATAACGAGACTGAACAAAATGTATATAATGAGAAAGTTTTTTTGGTTAGAACGTTTGCATGATATTAAATCGAGAAAGGATGAATTCTACTGAACATTTAGAATAAAAAAGATTTGTGGTTTTTATTAGTACTTTCGTTGAACTGCTCGTCAGATCCTTTGGGATTTGCCCTAATCGAAGGATGGCGAAATATGCGGCACGATTTTGTGCAGCAGACAACTAATTTCTTAGGAAACCCTGTAGCGACATAAAATTTATCTATCTAAGAAGTATTATAGGAGAGAGAGAACTGGCCAGATGCAGAGACCCACGCAAACAGAAAAAGAAGAAAATGTCTGACGAGTACTGTTGAACAAAAGAGGTTGATGGGTGTTGGGGTGGTGAGGGGGGACGGGTGGGGGGGTGGCAGGTCGTCTAATTATCTTTTTTCGTTGCTGCTAACTGGTCGTTTTTCGATTTTATTGCCATTGCACTTGAGACGTGGTTATTATTCGGCAAAACGAGAAACCGGTTTAGCGTTAATTTCGGACGGACGGACGACGGACGTCTCGCGAGACGGCGAACTGGAGAAAGAGAGAGGAAGGAGCCCCCGTCGATGATCTATGTGGCACGACCGAGTCACGCGCGAATCTCACCCGGCCTTTGATCGCCGATTCGCCGGCCCGACCGGCTTCGATTTCCCGTGAACACCTATACTTGTACAATCTCCTCTCCGCCGGTTAACCCCGTGCAGCGGAGAGCGAGAGGTCTGTTCAGTGAGCCCTCTGCTGCTCATCGACGAGGGTGTGCAACAAACAAAACTGAAAATAAGAATTGCCGAAATTCAGAATTCCTGTAGGGAATGGACTCCATCTACGTAAGAGAGACATGTCAAGCTCAATGAAATCCATCATTTAAACTAGTTGGTATGGAGGTTTGGGTTCAAATCCCGGTGGTGGAAGTTTTTATTTTTTTTATTTTTTTATTTTTTTATTTCTCATATTGATATTTTTGACGCCCACCTCAGATACGGAATGGGTTTCCGGTTTCAAAAATAAAATTTCAAAAATTCAAAATTTTTAAAATTCAGATTTCTTTATTATTTTCAATAATATTTCTAAAGGATCATTATAAAAAATCATATAGCAAAAAAGCCATTTTATTATAGTAAATGCGATTACATATATGATTCCTACAGGAATCATATATGTAATAGCAATAGCAATTCATATAGCATATTTTTGTAAGGGTTGTTTGGGCGTAAAACGCGAATGACTCGTCGTACCTCCAGTCGGTATTACGACTTTCCCGGGTTCGATTCCCGGCGCGGGTTCTCGACTACTCGTGATCCCGGGGTACTGGTGAAAATGTGCCCCTCTCGCCATAGTGCTTTAACACCATGAGAAAGTACAGAAAGTCCTGTAGTGCAGTCAGTGATTACGGGGGTCTCGTTGGCGTAATGAGTTAGAGCGTGTCGAACTGTTATTCCCAGAGATCGCGGGTTCGATTCCCGATTTTTTTTAGGGTGAACACGCTGGTGGACTTCATTAACAAATATCTCAGAGTCAGTGACATAGGAGTCGGAGGGCTGAATAATTTTGGCTAACACAAATGAAAGACAAACATAAAAATGAATACTTTTCTACGCAGCAAATATTAATTTCAATATATTTTTGGAACATCCATCGATGGTATCCTGTCTCACAAAACCGATGGTTCTGTTTGTCTCGAAACTGAGTGCGTTTCACAATTGAGCGATTTTTGGAAACTAACTCAACAGAACTTTATCCCTTTTTATATATTCACATAGTTGACAGTATCTCATTTTTCACCGAGATTCCGGAGGTCTCTGCCGGGAATCGAATCCGAGATCACGGGCGCAGTAAACACAAGACCTCTCTGATTCACCTATTATCCATCAGATAAGCGTCTCAGTAAAATTAATTCAAATAGTTAATAGTGTAGCTCTTGAAAACGAATCGACGAGGGCGGGAGGGGATCAAGAATGCATTTATCGAGGAGGGGTGGGAGTGGATTCTTGACGTCCCTATCAAAGAGAACCGGCTGTGGCGCTTGAATGCACGCTCACGAACCCGCGATTAAAGTTCACCTGTATGTGTAACCCCCGCAGGCAGCAACGCCATCTTCACGCATTTTTGATCCTTAATAAGGCAGCCGAAGACGTGCATAATAATAAGTAAGACGAACCCCATGCAAAAAAAAGGAAAGAAATAATCGTGCGTGTGAGCACCATAATATACGAAGACCCACAAAAATGGTTAATAGACTGCGTTCATGGCCACCTCGCTTCGGACTTGAAAGATACCCAATAATTGGGTTCTTTGACGAGTCTTGCCAGACTAAAATCAACCATTTTCTGAATTATATCTTTGCGCGAAAAAAAGATACACAATATATTTAGTTCACATAAAAATACCAAATTATATTGAATCATCCTTTTGACAAAATTAAAAAAATCCTCATTTTTCCTCAACCTATTTTCAATTCTATCAACTTTTTCCTTCTAGAAGAACTTGTCTGAGTTTTTCCAAAACACGACTGACGCACGATTTTACCTTCGCTGACCACCAACCACAGAACCACTGTTTTAGTGAGTGATCCAGTTTCACGTCTGGAGACGGTGACACGGAGCTCTCTCTATGCACCGACATGCCACTGCAACTGACGTCACACGAGTTCCGCACCAGAGGAAAACGCGTCACCATGAAAAGTGCCACATGCCCGACCCGCATTCCTGATGGCCGAGGGACGACAGACTCCGAAATGGAACGCCAAAGATGCGAGCAAAGAGATCACAACCGGGCAGACTGCAATACGCGTTGGCACCATCACATTCGGTGAAGCAGATTGCCGACGAAGAATACAAAAAATACAAATAATTGATTTTATCGCTTTAAAAAGCACAAAGAGAACGTGTGTCAAAAATTGAAACTTTGCTTGATTTTTAAACTTAAATTTTAATTGGGCATTCACATCAGGCAGCAGCTAGCTAACGACTGTACAAAGATGCTGTTTTTTTTAAGGAGTTCCACCAGCGTTTACGCCATAAGCCAATCCAAGGCAGGAATCTTTAACAGGAGCCTAAAATCGTACAGGAGCGGGTCCCACACAGCCTTACTTCCACTCAGAAGAAAGGCGTGTGTAGAAAATTCTCTCGCCCGACAAAAAAAAATCCGAAGGTCTAGGTCGGGATTCGAACTTACGATCACGGGAATGGCAGTTAGAAATACTGACCACAGTGCCATTTAAGACCCCCTCAATGCTAATAACAATTCACTAAGATGGTGGAATTGGAGAACTATTGTACAATTTGAAACTCGGCAACGAAGATAGTTTAAACGTAACATTTAACATATCTTCTCGAAGATAAATTAGGAAATTTTGCGAAACACGAAGACAAACGTAATTTCATTTTCTTAATTTATCTTCGAGAAGATATGTTAAATTATACGTTTAAACCATCTTCGTTGCCGAGTTGTAGTCCTGCAATTCCACCATCTTAGTGAATAGTACCATCGGCTCCTCTCTACGTACTTTCTTAGAAGCTAATACTCTGTAGCAATGCTAAAATCACACAGGACGCTTCCGTGGCAGGTAAATTAAGCACTCTTGGTGGGGATGTTGGTTAATGGCCATATGAAATTCAACATGGTTTACATGACTTACTGACAGTGGTTTCGGCAGTCCCGGGTTCGATTCCCGGCGCGGGCTGTCGAAAATTTCGATCCCCGGGTACTGGCCGTTCCCCCTCGCACAGTGCCTGAGCACCATGAGGGGGACGTAACGCCTGTAGTGCGGTTGACTACAGTTGATTGGAAACAAACAAAAAAAAACATTGATAGAAAGATCGACACCATTTTGGATGATAGAAGCCAATGGCTACTAAGGTCCAACGGTCGGAGTTCTCTGCCACATACACATCTCTTTGACAGCCGCGACCAGCCGCCATGATTCGAATGGAAGACGAAACGAAAAAAAGCACTTCGTAGGCGATCTCTCTTCGCTCTCACAACGCCAGCAACTTCCAGAAACAGAGAGAGATGACACGGGGGACACCCGCGAGCCATTAGCGACGGAATTCAAAACCTCGCCACTTTTGTCTCGACTTTTAACTTTATGGTTTTTGCACACTCTTGGTCTCCGCCCTCCTTGCAAGCTAAAAACCCCTAGTCCACAACAAATCCCCTCCCCCTCTACGATTTTCCCTATCGGGTCCCTCGAAACACCATCCTCATCCGCCTCCGACATTTTTTCGTCGCATGGTGAGCGCAAAATTCTCCTGAGAGAGGAATCACTGGGAATAGCAAAATGCCGGGGATTGAGGATGAGCAGGAAGGAGGAAGATTCTCTAAGACGAAACGAGGGGACGATATGAGCATTAAGAACAGCGATAAAATAGTATTTCGCCTCGAAGAACTCGGTGAAACATCTCAAGAAAGAAACATCAACATGACATTAACAAAAAGTAACTAAAAGAAAGTCTCAGATACCTGTGTTTCTTGAGAATTTCAGTAGAAAAATTTGTAAAGAGAGAGAAAGAGAGCTCATGGTAAGACAGACCAATAAATATTTTATTGTCTGTGTTCAGGTGGGAAAAACTGTCACCACATTAATTTGTGTATTTAATATAATAATAATATAATATAATATATAAAAATAAATAGGTGCCTAAGCACCATGAGGGGGACGTAACGCCTGTAGTGCGGTTGACTACAGTTGAATTTAAAAAAAAATTTACTCGGGTATGTGTTAATTAATTTGTGATTATTTTAATAATTTATTTAAATTGCTCTTGTGTAAATTCTTGTGCTTAATGGATCACCAGAATTATTAAACTTTCGCTATTCAACAGTTTAATTTCTTCTCGTTTCGTCGCCAGTTTTTTTTAGATGTGTTCATCACTACTATTTATTAAGAACACCCCTGGTGTCTCCTATCATATTATTTTCAATAAAATAGTGTTTTCCTAATCGAATCTGGAACGCAAAGCAACAAATAAGCTGGTGCTTTCCATGGCTGCGGCCACACATGTAACTAAGGGGTGCTCGTAAATCGGAGTTTTCCAATTTGCTTCTCGTTTTCAGAATTTTCGCTTTCGAAAATACCTAGTTTGTCGTGAGACCATCTGAGTGCACAAATGATTTTCATGTGATGCTGAATTTAACGCATAGTCAACCTTATTAAAAAGCAACAAAGCAAATCAATCTCAAATGACATTTATATTCGATAAATATCTGGATCACAGGTTACTAGCAATGCATTGATTAAACAAGTTACTGTGTTAAGTGCATAATATGAAACTAATTTCAATTTTTAAAATAATAATCAAACCAAGATTCTGCGATTTGTCACATTGTTTTTCTCAATTCGCCATTTCATTGAAAAATCGCTAAAAATCAATCAATATATACACATGCACATACGGTTCTTAGTTGTCAACATCTTGCATCTGAACTCGGGACCCAAGAGGATTTATTTTGCGCGTAGCTCGCGCAACCTCCAACACAATTTATGCGAGTGAACCGTTTGAGATATACGAAAAAATAAATGAAATTCTGCACAAAAGTTTGGCAATCTCCCTTTTTTCTAATCGGGATTACCGAGCAGCAATGTAACCTCGCTGTTGAGTTACGAAGTCTGTCGGATGAATCGAGACACACACCCAAGGACCAGTATCGTTTGCTTCGAATTTATGTTATGTCGTTGTCTCCAGAAAACTAGATTGGAACCATATTTACTCTATATAACACACTACTCCCGTTCAGTGGTGTTGCGTGAGTTCCGCTTAAATCTTGCAGGCGGCTTTTAATATCAACGTGTTGGGGAGGAACAAAAAAAAATCAAACCCTCTATTGCAATTTCGCCTCAAAAATTCCAAATGACATTTTTCTTAAAATGGAGCCAAGTGGAGGGGTAAAGAAAATCGTACGCATGTAGTGCGTGCCTTTGAAAGCACTGACGCTGCGCCACCACCTCGACATTCCCTAAGCTGCACAAATTCGTAATTGGATACTATTTCAAAAATCGAGATTAGAAAGCGCAGGTTCTTCAAGCACACTTATTACATGTACAGGAAATAGTCGATAACCGTGTGTAGCTATTACAACGACATCAGGTCTATGGTGTGTGTATATGTGTGTTGTTTCAATCTGCACACCAAAGCAATAACTGCAAGCTGCTCGATACTAAAAAAAAACCTCAACCCATTGTTTCAACTACAGTAGAGTTTCGCTTTCGAGACTTAATTTTTTTTCTTTAAAAAAGTAATATGAAACTATACAATTGTTGGCAATGCAAAACAACGCTAATTTAGAAAGCAGCTGCCGATTTTGAGCCCCTCTAACACCGTCGTGCTAAATTTGACCTTCATGAACAGATCTTTTTTAAAAAAAACATTTATTTGTAAACCACTTTCAAGAAATCAAAATGAATCTAAAAAGTGTTGCTTTGCTTGGGGAAAGTCAACTAGTTGGACGCTGAATGTGTTTACAAATATATTTTATGACGTATTTTCTATTTATAGATGAATAATCCAAGAAATAATGACTCCTCTCGTCTCCATCATCAGCCATGTCACTGATACTTTACAATAAATTGTTGGCAGGATATTTTCCCCTACAATACTCAGACGGCTGAAAGGGGGAGGGGGAAATGAAAATCAACTTGCACGCAGTTTCGAAAATCGTCGACATAAAGTATACATTGTGTACAAGGTAAATAAAACATTCTGAAATTGATTTTACAAAAAAAAAAGTCAATGACTCATGCATGACCAGGATTTTGTCTCGAATTTAGGAGAAATAAAATATAAAGTATACGTTGATGCATTGTAACGAGCGCCCGAGGGGGAATACGGGAATATAAGGGTACACACTGTGTATCTCCAAAAAGGGGGGGTTAATGGCATGCACTTGGAGATTTACTCACCGCGTGTAGGCGTATACCGTACCCGTGATTGTGCCCGCGTTTTTGTAATCCTTTCTGGTGTCTAGGAGCTTCTTACCCCCCTCTCCTTCCCCACCCCACCATCCTTTGCCGCTACCCACCACATTGTTATTTAACTGGAGGGGGTTAGGGGGAATTACGTGGTGAAACACGCGCGTAGCTGGGGCCGGGGCGGCAGAATAAGGTGGTGGTGGTGGTGGTGGTGGTGGTAGCAGTGCACTCGAAAATGTGTGCAGGGCAATTTTATCGTTGAAGACGTCAAGGGCCCTTCGTCGTAAAAAGACGTTATTATTTATTAGACGTTCAAAACACCATAGGCACGTCGAAATACTTGCATAACCAGAGAGAGGCAGCCCAAATTAGTATGCATAATGTAAAATTTAGCGTTTTAAAAGCACTAATAGAAATATTTAGAGCAAATTTCGAACGATACCATCTAGTAAATTCGACAAGAGCGACTCAAGACTACAAACGTCGCCGCTAATCTGCTTGCCCAAGTGGCTCATAAAACTTCTAACACAATAACACGATAAGACTTCTAACACAATGAGCATACAAATAACATGGGGGGTTTAAAGGGATCTAAAAATTACACATTAACTTCAAAAATCTTCAAAAGACAAATTGGGCAATCAACTGCTCCACAAACAGGCAAATTTAATGACCACAATGGATTAATAAATGCCCAAGTTGCAGAAAACCATTCTCATGGAGGAAAACCCCAGAAAAATGGAACATCCTCGACTCAAGTCTTAGGTGGTTTTTCAAAGTGAAATCCCACCTGGCTTTTTGGTTCCCCCGTTTTCAGCTCACTACACCTAACTTTGAACAAGAAATCAGGTTAAAATTGAGTGCACATAGGGAAATGGTCTGAAAAGAATGCATACATGCCACTTCCCTAATGGGTAGCCAACATAGGCAACCTGACATTTCAATAAATAATTCACAGCCTGCACCCTAAACCCCTGTCCCAGCGTTGACGTGGTGACTCACAAATCCCCAACACTGCACGTCCACCAGACATTTTCCTCCCCATATTCAACAAAATGGCGCAGCTTCAGGTGCACTAGCGACTGTAACAATAAATAATACTCCGTATCCCACAACACTATCAAAAGTTTGAAATTCAGTAAATGTCGAACAATTGGAACAATCAATTCATAAATAGTAGATCACAATTTTTTTTAAAATATACTCTCGTAGACCATTTGTTACGGACTACAGGTTTACGCATCACAGACGAGTTTTTTTAAGACCTAGTTATATGCACGTTTGATATATTTGTTAAGGAGGTCCACCAGCGTGTTCGCCCTAAAACCTATTCTTAAAAGTTATATGCACGTAGTACATACAGTTGGTTGTACAAAATACTGCAAAAACACTTACCCTGCAAACGACTTGGAAGAGCTGAAAAATAATCTCGCAAAATGTCTATGGATTTCATCGATCCACTCGCACACAAATATATTGGAAAAAGATAAATAATCCACCGAAGCAGGCGAACTCGAATCGATTTGGCCACACTCGTTTTGTGGAGAAAATGGCAGTGGCTTTTAGTGCGGATGCGTCCTAAATATCAGGGTTCGATTTGTCAAAAAAGAAGTAGGGGGTCGAAAATCAGAGGGGGGACGGGTTATAAAAATTTCTAAATATCATATAATTTCTTTTGTGCAAATTTTTATAAAACAGGACCGTCTCTTGCTGTCCATTCATTGCACGCACCCTAAAAATCAAATTCCTCTCTCCAACTCTCTCCGTTTTATAGCTAGATAAACAAAGATCATTTAAATTTGCTCATTTTCAGAATTTTGAGCAGCGCATATTTGAAAATGTAGAATTTTTTTTGAAACATTGGTGTGCAGTGCGCATAGGTATTAAAACCCCAGGCATATATTGCTGTTTAACAGCTGAACTCGTATTTGTCAAGGCCGTGCCTCTATTTATAAACTTTTAAACCACCACCACCCTTAGACGACTTAAGTTATGGCGACACTATGGGGAAACTTCCCAATTTTCTTATTTGATGTTCACGAGCCACCGCACTAGCAAACATGTTACAAAACACGTATACATTGGGACGTTTTTCGTGGAATCGAACCGGGCACCTCCCAACCACAGATTCCTGTCTGCGAATCTGACAACCCGCCCTTACTTACCAAGTTTGTTTATTCGGCCAAGAATAGGTCGCGCATGTTCTGGTGGAGGGGGTCGTAAAATAATTAAACTAACAATGCCGTTAATAACGGCTCACCCAGGTGAGCGGTCCCCGCTACGGGGTAGCCGCCACGACGTCACAATTGCCCCAAAAATAATCGTTTTGTTGTGCCGTATCGATAATGGCGATCAGCACACACACCGAGTATAATGACCGCTATTACGCTGTACGATGGCCATGTAAAAAGCAGTAATTATTTATCACGATGGCCTTTGGCGCTGGACAAAATAAAAAAGGGAGAAACTGTGTTTTCTATATATTGGTATGAGGTCAATGAGTTTGTATTGACAATACAATAGAATATTGTTAGGAAAGAAAAGGAAAACCAATCTTTGTAAAAAGAAAACGAGCAACATATTCTACATATTATTGTAATATTTAATCTTTGGATTTTTGGATACATCCAGGATACATCCACCATACTATTTGTAGGTCTCAGGAGGACATCGTCACAACAAAACTGGTCTTTCGTCGGCATTTGTGAGCGGCTTCTCCCTTCGTCCGGCCTCGCGAGCCGCGTGTGGTCACCCCACCGGTCAGACGGCAGCAGCTGTCACGGCATGGTGGCCATGCTGTTGTCGGTATTTCGTGTCGCATGGTCGACAAGGAGAACCAAAAAGAAAAAAACCCCTCGCCATAAAACATTCGCCGCTAATTACCCCTCTCGCAAAATCGCTAACGATTGCCTCTCTTTCTCCTCCTACTTTCCCCAACCATCAACCTTGAGGGACGTATCAATTGCACCAAGGGGTGGGGTGTGGGGTTGCAGTTGCAGTATGTCGTGATGCTTCGGTGATTGCGGGGGTATCCTGAACCTGCAGGAGGTCCACCATGGGTCCACGAAAGGTCAAGTAAGTTTGAAAACTAATTTTTCCAAAAGTATGTCAGGACTGACCTACTTAAAAAAACATATTCCCAAAGGCATAATTTCTTATGATCGTCGAGAATTCTCGTGTGGTTTAACAGTTTCCAAAAGGCCATGCATTTTCAAAAATACACTTTGGTACATGTTTTCCTTTCGGAAATCACCTGGTTGGCGTGAAATTCTGAACGCTGGCCTGTGAATTAGTCAAAAAGACGAGTTACGCCACTACAGAGTACTCCCGAGAGAACATCTCCTAACTGACATGGACTGCCCTTTCGCCAACACATGTACATACACCACCTGGACATGTGAGATCCATGTACTACTCGGTGCTTCCCCTTAACACAACAGCAGCACCAAAAACCCCTTCGGGCGACCCTCCACGGCCAGTTAACGATACTCTTTTTGCCTCGGACATTTTGGAAATGAGGGTGACATATCAGCAAAAACCGTTTAACGGAAGAAATAATGCAGCCCTCCTGTCGCTTGCTGGAGGCCGTCGTAAATATTGTCACTTAACCGCCGCTCACAGCGCATACGGGTGATGTATCCTTCCTCGTCGTTCACCGGAAACACGTAACGCGGTTCGACCAGAGACCCCATCCCAAAGTACGAGCATCAGAGGAACAGTTTCTTTTACCCAGTGTTGATGTTACCACACAATATGGTGTTCGAAAACACAATATTCACGTAAAATCTGATCCCCCTCCCATCTTAGATCTGCGACGTCCAAAATGTTTTTTTTCTGGAGCGCCACCAGATGGCACTAGCAACGGATTCAATAACCGATAGAAGGTGCGAAATCGTCCCTCGCAATCTGTGACATGTTAATGCAAATTTATCAAATCTTTCTTTGGAATGCGAGTCCGGTTATGAGATAAAAGGTCTCTTGAGGATATACTCTGTACTCTGTAGAAGGAGCAACACGAGAGTAAATTAACGAGTTTCCACCCCATAAGCCAAAAGAATCCGTGAGTTATTTTAAAATACGGATTTTTATTAAGCGTCCAGTGAAATTTGAGTTGAACAGAAAATTAGATTTGAAAACTTGGTTTGAAAAAAGTTAAATAATTGGTTGAGAAACTCACATTTTGGTCCGATCTTTTGTGGAAGTTCTCGAAACGAAATCACCTGACCCAATTGCCATACCATTTCTACGACTACGACGTACGGTTATTTTGCGATAACCCAAGACAGTTCAGATTTTTACTGTCTCCACCACTGTTTCCTTGTCTGTCCGCATAAGCAAAAAAAAAACCTGAACCAATCCTAGAAGCATACATGTACTGTCTAGTCAAAGAAACACTGATGCATTCGGATGCATTATAAGGGCAACTCCATCCATGCCACACTCACTACGTAGCCATGAACCCATATACAACCCAGATGGTTAATTGGAGGGAATCCCAGAGCCCATTATTTCGGGAAGGCATGCATGGGAAGGAAGCTGGCATCTCTACACGTATACATACTTATATACAGTCCCCGGCATAAACAAACTCGTGCGTATCTACACATGTATGGTGGACCCGATAGACACGCACAGAAAAATAATTAACGCTCGTAAATCACATCCAAAACAAGGATTTAGTTTCAGTGTAGTTGCCTTTGAACTAGCTTAGATGCTTAGACCCCGCGAACAAACGCGCCACATTCCTCAAGATTTTGACGAAAAGCTTCAACTTTAGCATTTAACCCAAAATGATACAACCAGAAATGAAATTGCCTTCGAGCATGAGCTGTATCATTGGTTAAAAAAACAACCATCTTATAAAATCTACGATATCCATGCCGCGATATCGATCAGTTTATCTCGCGAGAGTCGGATTCGTATTGTCGCACCGTTAGCACTCACCGATGGTTTTCTTTCATTTCCGGAAGATAACTTGGGGTCTCGGGTCTCAGGAGGACATACATAGTTAGACAGCCTACTACTCTGACGAGCCATGGTGGTGGTCCCCGTTTATTTGCCCAGCATTTCGCTCTCATTCTGTCCTCCATTTATCGTCTAACGTTGTTGATGTAAAGTGGTAAGTAATAAATATGATTCGTAAACGCACGAATAAAACAAAAAATGAGAATGGACCAAACACAGCTAAAGTTCCGTTCCATTTATCATTTCTGCGTTATTTAATCTCTCTTCCGAGAGCATTGCTCCTGCACACATTTCCCATGTCTGGCAGTAAAAAATAAACAAAATATGCCATTAAATATGGCGACACAAGATTGAAGTAATGGGCAATAATGTTTCAATGTCCAAATATCGTAAGTACATAGTGATTATTGGTGACATGTTCGACGATTAACGAATGAGATATGGATTCCTACTGCACACAAATTTATGAAACGGGTATCATAAATTTGATTTAACTTACAAAATTGCTTTTAAACCGCCGATTAAAATCAACATCTACAGTTGAACACTTGTTGCACCGCCATCACTAAGGCATGGAAAATAATTATTTTCGTAACTCATCGCAAACCTGACTGTTCCTTTTTTCTTATGTAGTCGTTTCTTCATATCTGTAAGCTAATCCTACATTTGAAAAGTTAAAAATATTCCGAAAATTATCGTCGCACTTCATGGATTTGCGCAATTTATATTTCATGCAATAACTCTTTGGAAAATAAATTATTTACAAGCACGTACTATTTTATTGAATCGTTCTAAATTATTGTGATACCTAATGATTTATTATTAACATGGCTTACATACATCTATTTCAATGGACGAACGACTGAAATATGACACATGATATGCTGATCATATTCGAATAGTGTGGCACAAATAAAACGCACCCACCAGGTAATCTGTAAAACAATGATCAGATTGATAATTACAGATAATAAGATTAGGAAGTTTAAGTCATATAAGGACAGACAAAATATGCTCGTGTCTGAAATTCTAAACTCACCCAGAATTCGTCACATTTCATGGATAACGAAGAATAATACCGCACGCACAAAGCACATGTGCGACTCAAGCTGAAAGAATTGTAAGAATTCTCGAAAATGGGCAATCACATTTGAAACCAAACAATTAAGATCGCCAATCGGCTCCGCATTGCGTGGCATGGGAGCAAGCCGATGTCAATGGTGTGTTCCTCCCATCATGGGGAGGGCCCCAGGAGGATATAGAGTTCACTGGTGTCAGCCCCGAACATCGGCCATGTCCTGTATATTACGCGAGCGTTCGCGGCGCTCCCATACACACACAGTTAGCGAAGAAACTAATCTAGCTGTTTAGTTTATGACTCCAAGTTAATTTCATTAGACCAAAGTAACGGTATGGGTTGGATTTACTCAGACATATGGCGCTGCTGCTTGCTGGGAGCAGGCACGAGTGACGCGCGGTCGCCGCCACCTTTATCGGGGCTCCATAATGGTGGAGATGAAAATTGCGACCAAAATTGCAATTAAATACCGCGCCCAGCGGAGACCGATGTCGTAGGCAGCGCTCATGGGACCCGGGAGCCCCCACAACAGGAGATTCAATCTTGAAGTGGCGACCAGGTTGACCACGCTGCGAAAGAAAATCGAACGCGGTCTTTCTCGATCCATTTGCCTTTAATTATCAATCTGTGAGCAAATATTACTTAGTAAGCGAAAGAACACAGGAACGAATCCAAGACACTCTAGAATTAAACGACGACAGCTGAGTTGGCAAAACTGAGGAATGCATTGAACTCTCCAATTACTTTCTTCATGACCCGATAACAATTTTGAAGATAAAAAACAAATTTTGCCAACTCTGCTGTCGTCGTTTAATCATAGTGTCCTGGGTTCGTTCCTGTGTTCTTTCGCTTATAGTTGTTTTCTGCAGTTAACGACAAATTATTTTATTTCAAATATTAGTTCTCTGCTTTAACATATTTTTAAAACATGAAAGTGCGAGATTTTTCCTCTGAAAGTACAGAAGTTACAGTACAGTATATAGTATTGACAATTTCTTACCACTGATATGTTGGAAGACAAATTGATTTGTTTTGATTAGTCATAACTCAGCAATTCAGCTGTACCTCCCTCATACATGTATATTCATATAAATTATGACCATCAGAAAATAGGTTTACAACTCAGCGTCAGACAAAGCACATAACCGGTGTTCGATCCCCGGTAACCAAGAAAACAATATTATAGCAATGTTCTGTCGCCAACGCATCATAAGATTTACTCAGCGAAAATAATACACCTTCGCGTATAAAGGTGTGGTTATTCCACTGGGTAGGTGCGCACATCAGTAGGCCTAACTGCTCAGAAACAATCTGGCAGCAGACTGTAATGCGCCGGCAGAGGCCTTCATTGTGACAATGACTTAGCAAGGAGTTTTCAATTTTCACTAGGCCATTTGTAATGTGTCACCGAGTCATAAATAAGCCCTCCCATTACTGGGCCGCTCTGACAGCCTAAAGCTCTAAACCTATGCAAATGTGTGGATAAATAAAAATCCAAACAGAGACGTGCATTCCATATAATTTGCATATTTTTGTAAGTGATGTTTGCGGGGAAGGGAAAAGACGTCAAATTTATAGTGTAAAGTCTGCGCGACGCATAACCAGGTAAGCATAAGACCGCACCCAAATTTTATTTAACTTGACACGTCCGGCCGAGGAATAATTTAAATTACAATTACAAATTTTACCAGCAAGCAGCCCCCAAGAGAGGAGCCTATGGCGGGGGTCGAAAGACCAGTTGGGGACAGAAATAGATTTATTTTAAAAGGCTCTGGATTTGAGGCTCTGTCAGGCCATTCCACTGTCTACACACTCTAGGGAAATAGGAGT
>JAQGBY010004990.1:0-15471 GCA_034698785.1 Mycogona germanica | reverse complement strand
TTAAAAATAAATATATTCTGAGCGAAAAAGTAAACTTAAACTCCTCAGCCAATATGACTGTGGTTTGGCGGTCCCGGGTTCGATTCCAGACGCAAGCAGCAAGCAACATGAGGGGTTCAGAACGCCTGTAGTGCGGTTGACTACAGTTGATTGGAGAAAAATAAATATATGGATTTATCAGCTTTATTTCTATTTTTAAACAGAAGTGCAAAAGCACCCGGGAATTCGGATATATATGGAGTAGTTAAAGCATAAAAAATAATAAAAGCACAAAACTAGATAGCATAGCAGCATAACAAGCATACATTAATACTATCTAACGTTGTGCGAGGTGTCGAGTGGCAGAGAGGTAGCCCATTGGCCTCAAAAGACCGTGATCGCGGTTTCGATTCCGACCGACACCTTCGGAATATTTAAGGCGAAAGAAATTCCTTCGCGCGCAAAATTTCCAGGTCGCTCACTGGGGGAGTTTTGAGAGGTTAAATCAAGGGCAAACCCCCTTAACAAATATTTTTTTTAACGTTGTGATTTTTAATTTTGGCAGTTTTCGTTCCTGTCAATTTGTATGACAATTTTTTCGGATTAGGTTAGATAAAGCAAGTTATATAGCATTTGTAGCGGGGAGTAAATCCGGATCTCGGCAAAGGTGAGTTTCCGCAATATCTGACGCTTAGAGTAACTGACGTTTCCTGTACGTCACAGCAGAAAAAAGAACAAACCAATGCTAAAAAGACAAGCCAAATGCTCCATTGCGCCATTGGTTTGGCTCGTTTTGGCAGCACTCTACTTTCCAATAATTAGAAAAATAGTCAAAAATGTCCGATAGTAAGATACATTTATTCCGTCCGTTACAGAGCATAAAAAATTCACGAGCTTTCGACCGTGTATTATCAAGTGACTTAAGTAAACTATATAATCGAGCGGGTACACTGCTAAATCCTGAACAAGCTTCTGGCGGAGTTTTACCACAAAATTTTTATTTTGCTTCCAATCAACTGTAGTTAACCGCACTGCAGGCTTTACGTCCCCCTCATGGTGCTTAGGCACTGTGCGAGGGGAACGACCAGTACCCCGGGATCGAAATTTTCGAGAGCTCGCTCCGGGAATCGAACCCGAGACCGTCGAAACCACAGTCAGTCGCTAAACCAACTGGGCCACGACGAGTCGTACAAGTTATTCTGATTTATATTATTATCCGACAATTCCGACAATATTATTATACAATTGAAATCGGACCATTGTGTTAATGATAAAACGCTTGTTCAAGATTTAGCAGTGTACCGCACGATTATATTGTTTACTCACTTGATAATGCAAAAGCTCGTGTATTTTTTATGCTCTGTAACGGACGGAATAAAGGTGTCGGACATTTTTTACTATTTTTCTAATTATTGGAAAGTATAGTGCAATTTTCTTCTTAAAATATTATCCGTCTTGGCGTGTTCCCGAACACTTTCTATTCATAAATTGCTTGCCAAACAATTTTTAACTTTCATTGACATAATGTGGCCGAGTTATTTATTTTAACAATTTTATTAGAGGTCTCAGCCGGAAATTGAACCAACCAATGGCATTTGGCTCGTTTTTTTAGCATTTTGAATTATGTCTAATGCGTCGGTGTACGTTGATACATAAAATCTTCATCGTATGTGCGTGTCGTGTCAGGCCCAAAACAAAACAGCACTTACCGAGTCAAAACGTGAATTGATCGATAATTCGCAGCAGTGATGTTACCGGTTCTCTGATGAAACGACCCACTAACCTGCCACCAATGCGAGGTGTCGGACAATTGTGAATAACTACGGATGAATTGTGTAAGTGAATGCTTTAAACTCAAAACGCGTCAGAAGTGTGATACCATTTTCAAAATTGTATGAAATATATAATAAACGATTTCTTAAAAATGTAAAAGTATCTATATTTGGCTAATTCCTATCTGTGAATCATATATTTCTAATGACTAGGACATTTCAACTATTGTCGGACCCGTCAGAAGACGGCGCTGCATATTTGTAAATAAATATAGGACTTAAAAAAGCCTATCAGTAATTAATAAATAGGGACAAAACCTTCCTTTCAATAATTTTTTTATTTCTTCGTTGTTTTTAATTGAGGATTTATAATGATTTGTTTAAAAGACATATAAACCTCAGCTAGTCAACCATCCAATTCAAATAGTGGCGCGAAAACGTGACCACAGCAAGATAAGTGCAATCGTTCACACGTAATACACTGATCAGGATAAATTACAAGTGCGTCTAGACATTCGACGATAACTATTGTAGCGACAAGGTTAAATGGAACGGCGTGCTCCCAATACTAAACGCAGTTTCGAATCTTTCGATTTTGCGAGCATGTAAAGCGAAGGTTTACACTGCGCCATGCATTGTAAGTGGGTATTGGCGGAAAATTCAGCAAATACTGTATTTTTGAGTCGGCATTCAAAGCTTCCATTTTATACAGCAAATAAATAAATACATTTTAATGTAGTAAATTTAATTAAATTGATATTGTTTCTGATATTAATTCTCTCATCTTTGTCAAGAATATCAAGAAGAATATCAGCCCCGCAGAAACCAAAATGGCGGCGTCTTGCAATTTTGCGGCGTAGTCGATTTCTGTGAAATAAAATCGCTAGAAAATCGTTAAAATGAAAGAGAAGGAAGTCCCCAAACGGCGAAAAGAGTTCGTGCTCTCGCCGATCACCTTTCCGGAGGTTCTCCTACAAGAACTGGAAGGTACAGTGAGCTGTTAATCGTTTGGCATTTCTTTGCATCCGACCCTCGAAATGATTGAATGGCCGGCATTTCTGGTACACTCCGTTCGTACAATACAATGCGATTAGGATTGAATTAGGGTGCGTTGCATTATCGGCTCAGATTGTGTGTTGCATTGACAGACGGCCAATGATTTTGTACGGCCACCCCAATCTCATTCCTGATAAGATTTTCCATGTCAGATTGGATGACTGCAAAGTCCAAAGAGATCAACGACTCGTATTTTTTTTTTGTAACTGACCGACAAAATGCGAGATGGTCACGTAACATTCCCATCAGTTGAGAATTTGCCATTCGCCCAGTGGGATAATAAAAGCTGGCCAATGAAATCCAAATCTGGGCTCACAGCCAACACGTTTGTTCACGCTTTGTCCGGCCATGTGGTCGTCCAAGTGATGTATCGGCTGGGCATCCAAAGACATTCTGCGTGCATTGACAATTTGCTCAAAAAGTTTAACTTCTACTAATCGAAAGGTTCTTTCATGTTGCAGTTTATTTAATGGGTCGAACCTTGTGTTGGTGTGTTTCGGGTTAACTCATGTTGTATCGATCGATAAATGTCATTCGGATTTGCCGAAGTGCTTGCGCGAAATTGACGATGCAAGCAAAATGTTTTCGTGCAGATCACGATGTACCTCCGGTCAAGGTACCTGTAAATTTATATGGCCCTGGCTGTAACCCGAGTGCGATGGCAGCTCGAATGGTGTTAGACGGGCATAATGAGTGGCTACATGGCACTGAATGGGCAGGTGTGGCTCATCGTCCGAATATAATGGTGTCAGTGAAGGGCGTGTACTTATGGTCCTGTTAGAGAATGGTCATTTGTGAGCCGAATGTGAAATCAGGCTCGTTGTAATAATATATTGTGACAGGCGGCCGTTACTAATCGTGACTTTGGACTATTACATGTACTGTATAAGATATATGGAATGTACGCAGCATGTAACGTAATGGACATGTCATTGCGATGGGCACTGTCACATGAGCCCCATGCCTGTCTCAACACTGTTCACTTTAGGCCTACCTTAGTTTGAGGATAGATTATACGCTGGTCATTACAGTTATTATGTGCAATACGGTATTTGCAAATGTGTTGAAGGTGTACTCTGCAAAACGTGTTATGTTTTTCAATTAACTGAATTTATTACGCTGCACGGAAATTAATTGGTAAACTCGGTATACAAAGGATCGGATGCAAGTGTGTGTGTGGAGAAGTCAATTTTGGTGTTTTCTGGTGTCGTTGCTAAAATGAGGTGGATTCTAATTTCTCAGCTGATGATTTCTCATAATGACTACGAAATACGCGCTTGAATTTAGAATAGACGGTAATGTGAAGGTATTAAGTGAAATAGAAAATTGAAGACAAAATAGAATTGAAGCAGCTTGGATATATTAAATATTTGTATTTTTTATTGGATAGATACGACATGGTGCTGCGATTAATTTACGATTGCATTCAAAATCAATGCTTGTATCAGTTTAGTTGTTAGACTCGTTGTAGCCTAGTTGGTCAAAACTTGTAATGAAACGGTTTCGGGTTCTATTCATGACGCGGGTAATCGTTTGTTCGATTTTTGGGTGCTACATGTTAAATGTGCCCCTCGCATATAGTGCCTAAGCACCAAGAGGGACACAGAAACGCCTGTAGTGCAGCGGCTACAGTGATTGAAAGAAAAAATGCGTTCCTCGCATAGTGCTGGATGCACCGATTAATAGACCCAGAATTGATATTCACCGCATTCAGGCGTAGTTTTTTGGGTGGATGCAATTGTTTTCATTCCAACAACTTTCAGAAATCGACGGCGGTTAAACTATTCCCTGAACCGCGCAGGATCACCAAAATTAATGCAGTAATAAGATCTGCATTTTATTGTTTGGACAGACTATCGATTGATAGCTTGTCGCTGACGCGGCTCGCACAATTTCTTGGAAAAATTACAATCGAGATGGTGCGAAAATAAAATTATGAATACAAAACGCATAGAGGAGATCCATTTAACTGCTATAGAGCGATTGAATCTCTTTTATTAGTTCCGAAACTTTTTCATCTTGTTTTTGGGGTGCGTTTATATTTGCAGGACCCTGTTTTCGATCCAGAAGAAAATGGGGGCAATTTTATGGACTCCTATATGCGAGGGGACGGGGGTGCCCGTGTATCCATAATTTATGGGTCTTCTTCGACAGTTCGGAATTGCCGAAACGTTTTGGCTGCCTCACTGTACAAATACCGCTTCTTCTCTCTTTCGTTCCATCTCTCGATTCGACGACACGAATTTTCATCTTATGACTGGCAACATTTATTTGAAAGTCGTTGGATGGGAGGTTGGAACGCGGATCCAGAGATGGAGAGTTGAGTTATGTGCGGCGACTGTTTTAGGAGAGGCCTAACTGGACAATTGCCCGGGGGGTTGTTATCTACCTCGTTGCCAAATTCATTCATCGATAAATGAATTTTTATGCATTGATAATCATCATAATTTGGCGCAAGTTCGATGATGCATTCCGAATGATTCTTTCACTACAGGTATTGCAAGCTAATTGATGTTCCTGATCGTCAACGCTGACAATTTGTTATTTTCTGTTCCCTAATCTATTGGATATTTCCACTACTGAAAACGTTGCCTGTAATCAGCACGACGTCTAAATATATTTTGGATGGGCGAGGTCACTAATCAATAATCATAACTAGCCAGCAGTCCTAAATTCATAGGCAGCCAGGCTTGAGGGGAATTGGGCGCAATCTTTATGAGCGGACCAGGGCGGTCCGTACCACCCTTCACGAAATGGCCCACGGTTATGCGCAGGCAGCCATTATGAATAACTCGCCAACGGTGTGAACATGCAGACGCGTGTGGGGGCGTAAGCAGGTCTGCATTCCGAATGCAAAGGAAACGGCCAAAACGCATTCGGGATTGAGGAGAAAAAAAGATGGAGGGGGAAGGGTGACTGGGGACAACGACAGAGGAAATGGGGCCGAATGCATAATGCATTTTCATGGACAGGGCCTGTGTGGCCCGCTTGGCATATCGCCTGCACATGTATAAATATATCCTTCTGAGACCTCTAACCAACATTTCTATCTAAACGAGGCAAATTTCTGTGAAAGATTTCACCTGCTCCTGTTGAATAGTTTTTGGAGGAAAATTACATTGTTCTACTAAAAAGTTCCAATATTTTTGTGAATTTGATGGTGGCACAAATGTTACAAATTAATTTGGCCTGAAAATTAGACGAAGCTCAAGCTGCCACATACGCATAGATTTCCCGATTGTGATAATTGCGAATAATACACGCGCAATCCGATCAGCTCTTTTCAGTTTCAAAAATGCGTAGTCTCAAGACGATTTCTGGGTGCTATTAGAATGGTGGAATTGGAGAAGGCGTGGGAGTGGTAGTTGGCGAGGTGGATTTGTAGGGTGGTAGAGGGTTGGAAATAATGTTGTTACATCTGGAATATATTTACGAAATCACCAGCACGCTACTCATAAAAAAGTATTATATTTGGGCGGGTTGAAAGGTAGGGGAGGCAGATGAGGAACTGTATGTATACCCGTCGAACAGAATGAAACGCCCTCTCCCAATATCTTTTACATAAAAACATGAAGCACAAGTGTCAGAATAATAACAATCCTACTGAGCCGCGGCGTTCTAATGTGAAATTAAGGGGATCGTGCATTTTAATGCATTTATACGCGGTTGTTGGCGCCCGAAAAATCTATAGAATGTATTTTATACTAAATGTAGGCTTGTGTAACAGTGTGAAGTTGGTTGGCGGTGACAGTCGCACAAGGAGTTGCGATGGCGACTGTAAGGGGTTGCATTCCCCCTGTTTATTACTTGCATGGGTAAATTCCAACTCTGGTTTTGAAACAAATTACTTGTTGCCAATTTCCTCGCGTGGTTACTGTAATAATTGTGCATATATAATGAAATTATGTTTTCAAGTTAGTAATATGATGGATAGAGGGGCAGGTCGGGATTAAGGGCGAACTCAGTGACTAAGTATTATATAAACTAGAGGCTCTTCATGTTTTGGTCCAGCTCCGGTTTTGGCAAGATTTTTATTCAGGTTTTGTACATACGGTTTCGTGCATTGAAATACATACTACTACTGAATGGAGTTAATGTATATTTATTATTTTGTTTGATTATTTTCAGGTCAACTTGAACAGAACGGTTCTGTTCAGTTCATCCGATTGCTGAAGGAATGCATTCAGAGCAAGAACGGAGCTCGGCAAGTGGCCCTCATCAAACAGGTAGGATAACTGCGTTGTGATACGTTAATTGTATATTTACCGGGTTGTTTTATCATCGGATTGTCGGCACCACCGAAATTTTTGTTAGGCGATTAAAAGTGCCTACACTTCAATATAATATTGATGAAAGCAAAGTTGAGGCCAGATCTGTTCGATTGTGGATTCGGTAGTACGTTAAAACTGGTTTATTGGAATAGTTTGCTTCATTAATTAAAAAAATATTGGAAGTGCTGCATTTTTTTGATAATTTACAATCTACTCGTTTGGTTTTATCGATTATCCAACTTAACTGTATAATTTAGATATTCTATTTTAACGACGAAATGAGTTTTTTCTCTAAAATGTTAAATTAATAAAATTTAAATAATAAATATTTTGTGTCGATATCTCGATACATTGTGAATAACTGTTAGGAAATGGAGCTGTATTTTTTATGAATTTGTGATGAGTTGTGTTTTGCCTGGACAAGGCGTTTATCTCTTTCATTTTTAATAAGATTTAAAAAATTAAAGAAAAGTTGAGGGAGAAGGCCATTTATTCAATTCATTAAATTTATTCAATAGCCATTTGTCAAAGGTTATGAAAATGTAGGGAGGTGAATGAACACGGTGACCTACTGTCGATATAAAAAAGTTATTTTGATTAATTCAGGTTTATTTTGATTAATGTATTCTAATTCATTTCATTATTTATCTAGCGAGAGCTCCTTATTGAACCAGGCTTCTTATCCAATTTTGATGGCAAAGTGGGGCACAAAAAAAACCTTTTGACGAAATGAACTTTTGAGAGAGAGCTCCCGGTTCCGTTCAACCGTCAAGTGCAACGGGCACGGGAGTACATATATCAAAGATTACGTTATTAAGTTGGTCGAGCGCACTATTATTGATTTTGAATTAATTTCAGCGAGCAAAGGCAGTCATGCATTACCCCCGCGCTCCATACACGCGATACACGATCTCTCGTTATTTGGTGGATGTTGAAAAATATAAAAATAAACTACCAAAGCTGTAATATAGTTGTAGTTTCGTTCCGAATCGGAAATCAATATAACTCAAGAGTTTCTAACTATTAGAGAGCCGATATTATAAAAGTCTAAACCACTATACCGACATATATTTTGGTTCCGTTTATGGCTCTGAGCTCAACTTTCATGATCTTGTCGATATTAAAATTGGTTGGGGAAAGAGAGTAAAGCCTTTGTTGACTTGTTTTTGTTTGGTCAATGGCATTGAGCTTTTCGCGAAAACTTTCGCTATAGAAGTTCGGTGCATTTCCTAAAAATCGTTGGCTGAATGATTACTCTGTATTTTGGATTTTGATTTGAGGTACGAGTGTATCACAGAATACGTAGTCTTGGCTTCAAAATAAATTTAACTTTATTTTTGCAAATTAAGTATCGAAAACGTGTTGTCATGAGGGGTTTTTTGTTTAGGACGTCTGGATGATATATATTCGCAATTACCAGTTCTAATTAAAATAATAGTAAAATATTATTATGAAAGCGAGCTCGCCACTCGGTTCGTCTCCTTCATTCGGCCTGTCCCGAATTCATCATTTAATAGAAATAGTTTTTGTTTTCTGTCTGCAAACGATTACTGCTGTCGTTACATATTTCGCTGAAAAATTCCGTATGGAGGCTGAAATAGTTCCTAATATTATCAATCCTAATATTATGTTGCTCCATATTACGATTTGTGTAGATTAAATATTTGATCGTATGAATTAATTTGAGAACTGACTTGTGGAGCGACATCCGAATTCCACGGCACACGCAGTTTCTTAAAAATAGTTCCAGAGTCACTTAGAGTGCAGTGTGTCTCATATGCAATGCTGAAGAATCGCGATTTAGAAATGACAAAATTTAATCACGATTTTAAAATAATGCTAAAGCAGTGCGAACTGGTGTTCTCATAGGGGAGTACCCGCAACGCATGTAAGCTAGTCATATTCTTCGGAAATTGAATGGCGCAATCATATTTACCTGTACATGTTTACGATTTGTTACGAGTAGACATATTTACCTGTACATGTTTACGATTTCTTACGAGTAGACAGGCTAGTGCTTCGGTCGTCTCAGGCTCGATTCCCGAACCGGGTTCTCGTTTTTTCGATCACGGGGTACTTGTGAAAATGTGCCACTCAACGCTGTAGCATCGAGAGATGTACAGAATTTCCTGTAGTGCTACTCACTGCAGAATGTATTGTAGTACTTAACCGTAAAAATTATCGAGCGCGGCCTCGCTGAAGAAAAAAAAGGAAGAAAAGAAAAACGATATCTCGACCGTGAACACGTAGTTGGGAATCATATGTATGGGTGCGGCGGATTATTTATTAATATATGTCTGGATACTGGTTTGCCCAGCGAGCTGCACCGCACCGCGATCCACTTAATTAAATTCCATGAAGGTTTTGTTAATTAAAAATAATTACTGTTCAGGAGCTTGCACCGCAGCTGAACCGTTCTTTTTGTTATTTGCTATCCGTGCGTAGGTGGAGCCGTTCATATATACAGTATACATGTACAGATATAGTCGTTTGCATGCGTTTGGAAAATTATATTGCTCCAGCATCTGCTGTTGCAATTGCTGCCGCTGTGTTTACGCGCCCGGATGTATTCGAGAACTCCGCGCACCCAACTACATGTATAGTCAATTTTCATAATTTATCTTTTTATGATGGCAATGGAAAACATAAATGTGCGCATCGGATCTGATAAAATGGGTTGTTGGAAGAAAGCCGCAAGAATTGCCAGTTCGTTTTGTGTGGACGGCCTACGTCGTTTCGAAAAGGTCATCTCTGTTCGGATTGCAGCTGTTGTGGTGTATTTGAGAACGTATTGAATTGGATGGTTAATTTAAAAATTGCAAAATCTGCTATCAACACATTTACTCTCTTCACATTTACATCAGTTGATTAGTAATTGATTTGAAATTGTAAGCTACATTTTTACTGACAATATGTCATTGATCATTGCATGCTGTTTGATAAAGGAAAAACTTGTTCCTATTTTTGTTAGGCTACGCTGAATTTCATTCACTCCCGGAATTTCTTCGGAATAGATCTGTAGAGCTCCGACTGAAAAACAGAAGGCAGAGACCGAAAATTTTAATTTTTTTTTCTGATCTGGAAGATCAATCGCTCTCACAAATCCCAACATTTCCAAAGTGGGAGTATTGGTTTACATTGACCGGTTTATATAGATCCTGAAGGATGTTTTAGTGACCACCTCGACGACGAATGGGATATCCGGCCGCCTGAATATAGGCCATTTGCTTCAGGAAAACATAAGTTTTCTTTACCACAAACGATCTTAGTTGCTCCGGATCATGTATGAGGGATTTATCGTTGCCTGCGAAACGAAAAACTTTTGGGAATTTTTTGGGAAAGCGGGTCGACAGAGGACGTAGACGTTGAAGTCCAAATTGTTTATAACACAATTGTGATTTGCTCAGACTTTCGAGGTGTCTATGTCAATTGTTGGCATGCTTTCATACTATGACAGGATCGCGGTTTCGATTCCGGTTGACACCTTCGGAATTTTTCGGGCGATAGAAATTCCCTCACACGCCTTTCGGAATGGAGGTGATACGTGACCCGTGCCTGTACGATATCGGGTCACGTTAAAGATCCATTTCCAATGCTGCCTAGGTTAGGCAAAATTACTAAATTCTCCAAGAGCTGATAATTGACTTAAATTGAATGAAAGTGCTTGTGGATGGAGGGTTTGTTTATAATGTAGAATCCTAACTTCAGTCTTCACCATTTATTTTACTTCGCAGATTGGTCAGTGTTTCCAGAAGAGCGTATCGGCCAACACAACTCAGATCGAGTTATGTTTTCGGGTGTTGGTGGCCATGTATCTGCAGACCGAATGTCGTCACGTCATCAAGCGGGCGATCGCTAGGTAAGTACCCGAAACTAAAGTCTATTCGATCACATCGTAGAACGCGCGTCTAATCTGTATTTTGAGCTATTTATTCAAAGAAATGTTTACTGAAACTGATTGGGGTACTGAAGTCGCTTGGTGTTCGAACAAAATAATTTGTTATAGTGACAGTTTTTTTAAAGTAAATTTAATAATACTTCTTAACTTAATTCTAAACTTGTCAACTTGTGGAAGCTTAAAACAAATAGACACATTATTTAAAATGGTTTCCGTTTGTTGAAATTCCATTGGCTTTTTCGATTCAATTTCTACCAATAAAATCCTCGAAAAGTCTACAGGCAACTTTAAAAAATCCGTCTCATTAGACACGCCTCTAGTGTTTAATCCAGTGTTGCGATGCCACTATCATTATTTGTAATGAGTAGTACAGGTAGTCTTTGAAGGAGTGAAATGTAGAATGGCGTTTGAGTGTAGTGCAAAAATTTAATTTTGTCTTGTCAAACTATCGAGAGATGTTTTGCACCGGCTGGAAAGCACTCTGGCTTTCTCCCCTTCATTTAAACCATAAGGTTTTTTCACATTGAATCGTAAAACGCTTTGCAGGATTCCGAGTTCAACCCGACAGTTCATTGTGCCATTAAGAAATGTCTTTTTGCAGCGCTCATGTGCATTATTTTTATGGAATCGTTGTTGTATCTGCGTTGACATAAAAATATTGTTATCCTTGTCGCTACCATTACCGATCCATTTTTTTTTGCAGCACCCTGCAGTCGTTTCCAATGGTTCACCACCCGATCGTCCTGCGAACTTTCATTTCGTCCCTGCGCGACGAAATCACTTCCACGCTGGCCGCCAGACAAACTGATCGCTGTCGTCAGCTGGTCGATAATGTCATAGCGTGCCACGAGAATTTCAACTTAGGTACACACATGGGGGCGCCCGGGTGGTTTATTGGTACGGGGAAGGGCGTGGCTCGTCCCCTTACAGATTAAGTTTCCCCACCCCCACGGCCACTTTTGGATCGCTTCCAAGACTAACGATGTTCTTTTTGTTTCACCTCTCCCGTTCGCAGGTGGCCAGAGTATTGCGCAAATGTCGACCACCGGTGAGTAGAGTGTTATTTTATGACTTGAGGTAACCTTGACACCTAGCGCCACCCTCTTTAACTTGTGTGACTGGTTATCGAGGTTTCGCACAAAAATGGGACTGACAAATATGTCCTCCATGCGTGATAATTTTTGAGGCGCTCTTGTGGAGTTTCAAAGAATCTGTTTGGATGCCTAATTTGTAGCAAATAAGTGCTCGGAGAATGTGAATAGTGCATTCGACAGGTTTGGCAGCGGCAATGAAGGGTGTGCCTTTTTTCTTACCACAGCGTCACAGGATTAGCATACGAATCACGAATGTTACCCCGTTCACGCGTGGTATTTCCAAGTTATTGACAAAAGATTAGGTTAATTCATCTTTTGTGTGTCATTTTTTTTACAATGACCAGTCTGGAGAGTGAGGGACTAGCAAACCCTGTTCCTTGTAGAAAATTACACACAAGATGACTAAACCTAACCGTTAGTTAATAACTTGGAAATTCCACGCGTGAGCGGGGTAACATTCGTGATTCGTCTGCTGATCCTGTGACGTTTTTGTAAGAGAAAAGGCACAGCGTGTATTGCAACTGTCAAATGACAAAATGCGCGATGAAGCGCAGCGCCCGTAGTGCTGCTGAGTATTTATGAAGGTGAGGCAATCACACATTACATGCTTGCTGTGCGGGGAAGTGCGCCGCTTATAGTGTCCCTTAGTGAGACGCTTTATACAACTCTGAAGAAATACAGAGAAACTTCGGATTTTGTTCTCATGAGGATTTGCGGAATCTGCGGACAGAAAAATAATTGCCTAGTTTTTGTGGTTCGTTGGGCCGGGCCCGTAGTCGCCCCACCCCCGCCACATAACAAAGTGCGACGAGTCGGGTTCGGGGAGTAATCGTCTCGTCGCCCCAGTGCGTGATTGACGATCTATCATTCACGGCCATCGACTGGCGAGAGCGCCATAGACTCCGATAGAGTGCTGCGTTGTTGTGTTTTTTTTTCTCGCTTCACTTTTCGTCCCTCTCACGTCCGCGGACACTCAGCCAACTAATTGTCTTCGGAATTCTAGCCGTGATTTGCTGAGCCATTTTTTTCTTTTCCTTCTTTCCTGTCCCCCCCCCCCACGCGAGTGGGGGCTTCAACGGGCGTCGCGAGTGACGGCGAACAAATTGCGTGTACACGGTCTGTGTGGTGATGAAGCGTTCGACTTTCGGAGAGTTCAGCGAAAGTCGGTGTTTCAGTCGCCGCTGGTGGCGCTGTTGCCGCATTCAATCAGTAAAATTATATTCTGATCCGAAGCTTCTTGGTGACGTAACATAATGTTGCTTTACTGGCTGAAAAGAAGTTATTCAAAACGTTTTAAATAACATAATTTATGGGCTATAAATATGGGCTTTTAAACTTAGGCTTATCCTTGTCTGTTTTATCTATTTGAGGCAAGCGATTTTCATCCTCTACTTATTTTTAAGTTATTATATAAAGGTCCTGACCAAGTTTACGAACGTAAGTTTTGCAATGTCGCCAATGTCCAAACATGACATGATAGCTTATTTTTTGATTACTGAAATTCGAATATCTTATTGATATGTACAGGTCAATGCGTTTTAAGTGTACAATTATTTTAAATCATTCATTTGTGGCATCCAGAATTTAAAATCGGTTTCCTTTCAGCTTTTTAGGAAATTGGCGTTATACCCTGCCAGTTCTACGTTTTCGAATTTCAGTAATCAAAAAAATAAACTATGATGTCATGTTTGGACATTGGCTACATTGAGAAACTTACGTTCGTAAACTTGGTCACGGGTCGACATTAGAGTGGGCGGTTCGAGGGGGTAGGGCAGCACGTCATTGGACAGGAGTCGAATGACGACATCCATTGTACAATTGGATCTCCTTTTCGGTCCGACTGTCGTACTCAACCCGACTCCAATTACGTTACGTCAGCAGTGACTATTCTGTGCGTGGCGACTCTGAGCATTCCGCCATTCCCATGCCACAGTCTATATACGCACACACGAGTGAGTTTCCCCAGTTCCCGTATTCACGCCGCCCTCAATCACGCTTAGGTAATTAGAGGCCCGAGGGAAGAATTCCCGACTTCTGCCAGTGAAGGCGCGGCACTTGCCAAACGCCTACTCTCGGCCGGAATCGCAACAATGGCGCTGGAATGACTGGATAAAAGATCATCAATTTCGCCAGCGCACAAAACACTCGAGTCACCTAAGGACTGGCTGGCGCAAATTTCGCAGACTGCGATCGACAAGATAGGCTTTTGTTGTCCTGTCTGCCTGTCGTTATCAGAGAGCTATAGATCGCTCGGCGTAGACGAATTGAGCTTAAAAAATAATTATCCATCTAGATATTGTTCGGGAATTTAATTGGAGCGCAACGGCAACGTAATGCTGAAAATGAGCTGTAAACGATAAATTAGGCAGTCTCCGTTAAGAGTACGGATGGCTCAGAGTTTTACAACATTTTCAAATGGTTGATTCAAAGAGAAATGAATATTGTAACTACAGAGGGTGAATATAATTTTGTTAATAATTATCACATCAAACTGAAATTTTGTGTGAACGTGCTATAAAATGTCTTCTATTATTCTTTCAAATTTGAAAAAAAAATTCTAAAAAATTGCGCCACATATGAGTTATGAAGTCAATGTTATGATAAAATCTCTTTCCGAACAAAAGTATTCTTCGAAATGTATCATAATATTTTTGTATAAAGTTATGTATTTTATATTACTATTTTGTAAAGAGAAAAAATCATTAATTTTTAAGGTTAATATATTTTTATCCCATTTGTCCTCGTTTTCCGGTAGCTATTTTTGTAGTTTGTTGTTTGAGATTAATGGAAAGACATTTAGGGGGTCATTGAACTCCTTTTTGAGGGTGGGAGGAGGACGTTGAGGCATCACGTTTGCGCAATGTCGTTTAATGATACCCTGGAGTTATTGTTGTCGAGTTTAGGAGTCCACGCTCTCGAAAATTACGCCACATAACTTCTATCGTTTTGTACATATCCGAGTATCGCCAGCTCGGACGTCGTCGTTACCTCAGT
The DNA here is from genome assembly GCA_034698785.1 of Mycogona germanica. NCBI lineage: Eukaryota > Metazoa > Arthropoda > Diplopoda > Chordeumatida > Chordeumatidae > Mycogona > Mycogona germanica. Next base: position 407 of record JAQGBY010004990.1, on the reverse strand, counting down.
CGTGTTCTGGGGTTGGTAGGGTTTTTTTAGCCCTCATTTTACTTCGATAACGTACCTTTGTTGTACTGTTAGAGTATTGTAGAGAGAGAGACGCAACCTCTGTCCATTGTTTTTATTCACTTGGTTTTCTCCACAAGTAGTCCTGAATCAACGCGGTTCACGAAATAGACGAGAAATGATTGAGTCACCATATTATAAAAATGTTATTAATAAAATAGTTCTACTGCACGATTAACTGGTTATAAAAGCAGGGAGTGTTGCTAAAAGTCAAGTCTCCTTTGTGGTGGAACTATCAGACACGTTACAGGAAAGTATAATTCTTGAGTCACTGCTGGTGACACCAACTCTTGTTTGTCTTTTTTCTTCCGGCCTGTCCCGGGCACAACCCCCATTTTTATTGAAAATAA
>JAQGBY010004989.1:0-15473 GCA_034698785.1 Mycogona germanica | reverse complement strand
GCATAGTGCTTAAGTACCATGAGGGGGACGTAACGCCTGTAGTGCGGTGGACTACAGTTGATAAAAAAAAAAAAAATAAGTGCATGATCAAATTGCGTATACGACTGTAAAATAAATAATGTCCTCAGCAGACCAACCAACGTGTCGTGATGAAGACGAAAAATGCGTAGTTCTGAAAATAAATTGTTTTATACATTTTCTAATTTCACCACCCTTATCCAAACTCACATTATGGTAGATCCATTGTCCTATCTTGGTCAGAACATTTCCAAATTGGGGTCAGATCTCATATGAAAACGCAAGCAGCGCTTAAAGGAGAAAGAAAAAAGCGAAAGTTCGTACTAACGAGAACGAGTAGAAGTACTTACCCTCTTAGCAATTAGCACCCACAATATCGTAACGTATATTTATAAGTGCTTTCACGGATCCATGAACATGTTTGTTGTAAAATGTTGTCATGACTACCAAGAGACACTTGTTTCACGGCCCTTTACGGTACAAGAAAGCATGAATGATGAGTGTTTTTGTCGCTAAACGCTGTTTTCGTTGCGTTAGCTCGCACGCGTACGCACTTTTTACACCGTGAATATCCATGCAAGCTAATTCTGTACACTAATGGCCCGTTTTCATTGGCAAGTTCTTGCAGGGCAAGTCGCTCTACTCTGTATAGCAGAGGAAATTGCTGGAAGCCCATTTTGGACTCAATCTTCCTCAGTGTAGTTTATCTTCTCCAAGCTGTGATTGGCTGATTTGGGACCTCCTGGTTTAAAAACAGCTTGCGCATGTGAACTAGCCATTGCTCAATATAGCCAAGTCTCTTTATTAGCTTTATTTTTATTGGTGAGTGCGAACAGGCTTGTCGAACTACGAGGGTATGCATATAAAAAATCGAAATATTTAATATATTTTTTTAATGGAACATCGTAGCATAACGAGTATCGAACCAATCGATTTAAATTCCAAATCGTTAAAACCAATGGTCCAACAAGGGTTGACAATCTAAGCAGAATCACGCTATAATTTTGCACAATGCTGATTGTACTACTGCATATATCGTATCCAATATTCCAAAATCGAATAAACAAGAGTGTAAAAATCGAGACCGAGACAAACAGTCGTCAAATCTTCTGTCTCAATTTCGGAAATACAGGAACTGATGAAATCCGCAGGTGGAACACTCTCCAATGGCGCAGTAGATATCCCAAGGCTGAGCCAAGATAGCGGAAAGAACACCGAAATTGTTAAACCTAATTGATGTGGGTCATGCTTACAAATATCAGCGAAAAGACGAATTGCAACGGTAAAAGCGCGACTTTTTATTGTCGCTCGATGTCAGGAAAGTGAGTCAGGAAAGAGCAAGACAAAAACTGCGTCGTTGCTCGCGTGCTCGTGGGGGTCAGCCGGTGACCCCTGCATGGGTCAACCAGCACAACGCACCCAGCGCTTGGCGGATCCCAAACTCTGGGAGACCACCGAGCACCCGTACCACCACCTTGCTCCTGAGCTGGGTGGCGACTTGCCGGAGGTGCAATTCCTCCAACAGGAACATCACATTTTGAAAAACGAGATAGAACATAGTCATTACTACGATGTCTTCACGCCAAATTTCCTCCCAAAATCACTATTCTTCGTCACAATTACGAGTCCTCTGGCGCAAATTGCCCTGAAGGATAATTCAATACTCCATACATGTTTTGTTGTTCGCAGTGGTTTGTTAGCTCTAAGCATCTGAAAAATGTAATAAAGAGAATTAGTTTATTAAGAATTTGTAATCTGTATTTTGAAGCGATTTTATAAACATAAGAAGCAAGAATTTTTTGTCCGGTGCTGTCCCGGAGACAACCCCTATTTCATTATAAATTTGTTATGAATTTATTATGAATATTTTATTATTATAAGAAGCAACGTCACTCCCTGTAGACGAAAACGAGAAGGTTTAATTTGAACGCCATTTTTTCAGTGAGCATTTTGACTTTCAAACCGATAGTTTGCACTCATTGCGGCTGTGCACTTTGAACGATTTCTCAAGCGATGTGTTTGATTTGAAGTCACGGTTATTCGGCATCCAGTTAACATGTAAATTGGTGTACCATGGCTGGCTTCTTTTCCTGATGAATTCACCGATTAATTCCTCCCGCCACGTATTTATTTCCGCAGCCTGTGTTGGCGGCGTTCCCAGTTAAAGCCATCCAATCGGAAGCTTGTCAATTAATTTAAAGCGAACATTGATTTATTCCCCAACCAATCTCGGTCATTTTTACTTATTTCTACGAGTATCTGCATCAGCAAGACTTCGACTCGATCAACACACACTATATTTGCCTACACGCATTCACAGTACCTAAGTAAATACAATAGTGAACCCTTGGCAACTCCATGCAGTCCCTGTATATTTGAATAGTTTCCCAAAAGTCTTGACGTATGAAAAAGCCCACCTCTAGAATTGAAAAACTGACAGACGTTCCGAAATAGGCATTTGCGAAACTGTGTAAACAAATTGAAATATTGATTTTTAGGGTCGTCAAAAATAATAAATTATTCTAGTGCGAGCATATATACACTGTACTCTGTACAAACGCTCGAGGTGCGCTGCAATAGACATTACTTTTCTACAAGTTGATCCATCTATTGGATAACACTAGACTTGGAGCACTTTAATCCAAAGAGGGTAGAATCCGATCTAGTGTAAAGAATTCAATGACATTACGATCAGCCAGTGAAAAATATGTCGTGTTTACACGCATTTTGATGATGCTGTACCCTGCGAAGAACAACACCGAAAACGTGGGTTTATTTTATTGCTCTCAAGATGACGCAATCAAAAAACTTTGGCTTAACACTTGCTGGTCCCACGTTTCTTTTTTTGTAATATTTTCTATAACTTTTGTGCTAAATCGTATCGCTATCTGCAACTGATGAAATTTATGGTTTCGGTGAACGCTTCAAGGTTTATATAAAGTCATCGAAACCCACCATATTCATGCATATTTTTCAATTTGTTGACAGTCTATTGTAATATGCAGTATGCCCACTAATATTATGTTCAGGATTATATCAGATAAAGTGTAAATACAAGTATTATAAGTAAGCGTGCGTGCGTTAGAAAATTGTAAACTGCTAGATTTCTTGACAAATTGATTTCCCTAGCTTCTAAGAAACTCATGGCCGCAATTGCATTATGAGGTACATTTGAGCTAATGAGTTCGTCTAATCAGGAAACTCAAGAGGAAACATACGCTGGTAAAAATACCACAATTTATCAGAATCTTTACCGCATTCGAGATGAGTCTTACTAAAAAAATATTAGCGAATTTTTTTATGCGGGAGAGGAGTGGTGACAAAATGATCCTGCTAACAAATAAAGTACTTTTGTTCATTGGAAATGTTTCATCAGGTTTAGAGAGATCCAAACCATTACTCTGATGCCACATGTACGAATAATTTTACATATTTTATGCACACTCAATTGAAAAAAATACACTTCCATCAACGGATGCTTCCTTATAGTACTAGCTTCGCCACTAGCAAAGTGCTGACAATTGAACATCATTAGGTTCAGTTAGTTTTGTAGCATCAACATTTTCGGCTCCATCAATCACAAAAAATCGCACACAAGTGCGAAATCGTGGACAAATATTGGTTCGACATTAGTCAGGTCTCTCATAATATAGGTCGCCATTTACCAAGGAGGTATAAAGGTAGAGCGCAAAATCGTTTATACCCATTGACAAACGCCGAACAACGTGATGTAGTTATATTTATATAACTACATCACTGTGACACTTCGGTCGATGAATATTGGCTTCTACAGCATGCATTTTCTTTGTTACACTATAGCTCCCGATTATAATGATTGACAACCCGACAATGACACTCGTTAGGTGACAATGTTGTCCCAAATACTCACGCATGGAAACGACTTGAAAATAAGCCTCGTGGGATATGGATGGCAACGCAGGTTTATGAATTGCAGCGTAAACTGACAAACAAGCTATGCAAATTTATCTTCCATTTGGTTGTAAAATGTGTTCGATAGTCCTGGAAATTTGATAACTTGTCACAATCGAATATGATAACTGATTCATTTGCAGGAACAGCTGCATGTCGTTAGTGATTTATATTTAGAACAAATTATAACTTTGATTATACATGGACAGTTCAAATAATATACAGTTGATGGAATCGATTGCTGGGGGTGTGGAAATTAACTTGCTTAAGGCACAAGATGGTAATTGCTCCCAAAAATGCATTCGGAAAGGTCAGATGTGGTGCGATCGAGCTGTGGCTTCAACCAAGATCACCATAATGATGGGCAGCTATAGGTTCGGAGGCGTGCAACTCCTCCAAAAGGGGAGGGGGTCAAACACAATACCAATCAAACCCCAAAAGAATGCCTGCATTTTACAATCTGCAGAGGGAAGGCGCTGTCAAACAATAAATTTGATTATGACTAAAAGCAACTAGCACGCACTATCACATCAAGATTATGAACCCCTCTGGGACATAATGTTGGTATAGGTCACTTTATCTGACAGGTTGCAGCAAAGATACAATAAAATGACAGAGTTCATGACATGGTGGTGACATTACACGAGAAAGACAATGTCTGACGAAGAAAGGCAGCTCCAGAAGCAAATGCCAAACACACTAACCACCGACTCATGTGAATCATTAGAAAGTGGATTGGTTAACAAGTCTGCCATCATTTCAGTGCCTGGAATGTGCATGTGCACCAACACCCATGTTCCTGCGGTAGCACGCATAGATGTGTTTGGTCATCACCAACATCTGATCCAAGTCCTCAAAAGCGATATCACCAGGGAAGAGCTAACAATAGACCATAGTGGCAAGGGCTGGCCCATCAGTGGCAATGGTGGGATTGGTATCACTGAGCAGGCCATTGGGTGGGGCAACCTCTTCATCTGGCTGATGTAATCATTGATGGGCCTACTCACGTACTCGATGGTGTAGAGACCCCGGCAGAGGGTGAGCTGGCTCACCATTTTTCACGGTTGTCCCCTCATAGAGGCTAGGGAACATCCTCCACAGATTCTATCCAGTGACCGCCGGCTGTTTCTGGGTTCGGTCAGCTGATCCAACTAGGTTCAGGTGACCTGTCTCCACAGTGCACTACGTGGTGGTGACCGTGGAGCACCTAGACCATGGTTGTCCCCAAACTGAGGACCACCCCGGTCGCCACCAGGCTGACTGGCCACTGTGAGGGGCGGCTGGACCACATCCTCCACCTCAGAGGTGCAATTCCTCCAACAGAAAACTCATTCTAATGCGAAAGATTTTTGTCAGAACGTCTGGATGAATTTAATCGAGAAAGGGTGAAACTGGGACAGCACCGAATGAAAGAGACGCACACGAGTGGCGAACTCGTCTTTAAAAAAAATAAATAATAGTATAGTAAAATTATGTTTTCAAAATATTGTCTGAATGAGAATAAGAGTACTGTTATTAAAAAAAGACCGAGTAGATGATCCAAAGTCTAATATCTCTAACGTCTATTGCTTCGCCACGTGTTAATGCCTGAATTTTGTATCGGCTTTAACGATGTATGTGGATCGTCAGTCGTTCTAGCTTGTAGCCCTTTAATAGTTTTTATATTCTCCGAGATAAAGTGAATAGCTTTCATCAATCTCCTGTATATGAGCACATCGTCGTAAGTTGTTTAGCTTATATTGCAAATCATTAAATGCGCCTCGTTCCGATCCATTTACAGTGTACGCCTTGTTAGTCGGCGAATATATTTTTACATGCAAAGCTATTCGAAAGGTTTAAAATGTCTCACACTGATAACAGTGAGAGAACTCATTAGCTCGATCCTCGTGTTAATTGAAAAATATATCTTTATTTTGCGAATATGTGAGCATTTCACTTTCTTATATTATACACTGTCTACCCGTCCAAGTCATTCCATTCTTGACCCTTGCGCCCATTTCTCGCCAAAAATGGCAAGAAAGACGGTGCTGCGCCTGGTTCGGATTCTGAATAAGAGAATTATTCGAAAAAGCTACATTTACTCTAGATAAAATTGAGCCAATTGCATGAACCTGATCGTTAAAAACATAGCTTGCGAATATCGCGCCCGGAAAACTTTGTAGGCGTTTTGGAATTTAACTGCGCTGTCGTCGAATGACGTCATTGACGGTCCGCACAATAAGAAAAATACAATCGCCACTGTAAAATAAAAATAACGATTGAATAGCGCGGGGGGCGGAGGAAATACAGTAATCCAATTTCAAAAGCGAAAGGGGAGTTCTGACGAGTTAAAAGGTCAGACCGATGGCCATTTCTTTATCTGAAGACAGAAAACCTCTTAACGTCTGGTATTCTCAATCCATAAATGTCCAAACAAGATATCGATTTTGTTTTCCTTTCACATTTCACAATTTCACTGCTGTCAACAACTTGTCGTTGTTGACAGCTATGAAGTAATAAAACGGTCTTCACATTGAATCAACGCGTCATATTTTAATTTTGAAAAGTAGTCACCCATTTCAAGATTGTTTGGCGCATTAGATTAGTGTTTAAGACTTGCCAATCCTGATAGCTTTTTTTTGCTAATAAACTGTAGTCAACCGCGTATCAAAAATCGAAATTTTTGAGAGCCGGCGCCCGGAATCGAACCCAGGACCGCCGAGCAACAGTCAGTCACCGTAAAACCACCGTAGAGCCACAGTCAGTCACGTTAAAAAAATATACTCCCGTCATTGAAGTCAACTTAAAGCTACAGAAGTATAAAAAAAATTAAATGGTACACCAGAAAAGCCTTGATATTCAATCAACATATTATTTTGCTTTTTTCCCTGAGTCTATTTTCACGTTAAATCAACACAAGCACATGCACACAATCCAATATTATAAACTCCTTAACCTAATTCCACCTAAATTACTAAAATACCCAATATATCCAAAAAAGATCCAAACACCCACAAAAAATATGTCTATTAAAACCTTGTCTTGGTCCTGTACGTGAAAGGATACATCGTGTAAATCTTTGTCTTACGTGAGTGTTGAAAGAAACTAGACAACTTTTCCAGTTTGCTGTCTAACCCAGCTGCTCGGGTGAGAAAAACATTCACAGCTGTGCTTCGGATACGCGCCATGTCAAGCTTTTTTTTCTTCAAATATTGATATTCTGTCTATTGCCGCATACAAGAATAGTTTTTTTTTTCTCACGTCCACAAGGTCTGTTGTTTTTCACAATGGTAATTGATTTCCAGTCAAGTGTACAGCTGTAATACAGACAGTATAGAAGCTACTAGTTTGTTGCACATGTGGTCTTGCCCAAGATTTTTTTTTTAATGCGGGGTATCGACCAGCTTCAATCAGAAAAAAGGTGAGAGGTCAGACGGTCGACAAGATTTTTGACATCAACGGCTTAACCGCTTACAAATTCAATCGTTGTCAGTTCTTGACAATGACTATCTGGGGGTCGCTCGCAATATATAAATCATAGTGTCAACGATGTACTGTTCTTGGTTTCACTCCAGAAGTGTCGACGGCGGTAAAAAATATACATCGTTTTGCCGTAGAAACTCAACACAATATAAACAAACCATATCTGCTTAGAATTAGAATATAATACAGAACAGTAGATACAGATTACAATTTTATTCGTAAACAACAGCAGCCACTACAATGGAATGCAATTTATTTTTTAAAAAAACACCACTATAGCCATAACAGAGGTGTTTTTGTGATAATAAAAAATTAAAGTAGTTTTTGCTTCACTGTAAATTATTTATAAAATATTATTTTGTCTGAAATATATTAGGAGACCTTCGTCCCTCGAATTGGTCTAAACTATTTCACTTTCGGATGTTTCGTGCTTGGAAGACGCCTGCAAGAATTTGTTGAGGACCCACAAGCCCTTCACAGGGTATCAGTGACAACAACAGCTACAAAACATCTTTATTTTTTTATTTCTTAATTCAAACGCCTACAAAGAATTTTTTTACAAATACAGCAGGGAACAGTGCGTCCATTAATTGGAGACGCGAAGTTTTGGATCCTCGCATTGTTGACACAATTTGTGAGGGTCCTACAGAATTAAATAACAATATATTTTGGTATTCGGTTGAGTCAAAAAATATATACCGTAATACTCCGTTATATCGCTTATTTTATCCAACAAGCCAGATTTGCATCCCTACAAAGCTACGAACTTGGATATCAAGTAATATTTTTTTACAAATGTCCAAGCTATATTTTATGGATTCATCGGTTGGTCTCCTTCATTCGGCCTGTCCCGAATTCACCAATTAATATATATTTTATGGAGGCGGATATGTGGATTGGACAATATGTAACGACTAGAATTGGTCGTGGGCTAACTCGTTGTGGTAAAATTATGGTAACATCCCGTAATATCCCTTATTTTATCCGACAAACCAGATTTGCAAACTTATAAGTCTACGAACTTGGATACCATTTTTTTTTTTACAAATCTTCAAGTTATATTTTATGGAGGCGGATATGTGGATTGGACAATGTGTGTGTGGATTGAACAATGTGAGCTAACTCGTTGTGGTAAAATGTGGTGGGATCGACATCTGGGAACCAACAGTTGCAGCTCTGACGCTTAGCCAGTTGAGATCCGAGAATCGGCTCAAACGAAAATAACTTTGTCCGCTAAAAACACGTTTTGACTGACAGATCCACTTAGGCGGTTGCAGACATAAAGGGATCACGGCAGACAGGGAATGGCGAACGCTTTACCGAATTTGCTGTCCGTGCTGTGTGCAAGACCGGGGCTATATCGACTGACCGCAACACCGTGGAGAGACTCCAGAAGTAAAACATCGCCGCAGTCGAACAATCTTTTGAACAGTGAAGACCACGAACACCAAACCTTTCAGCAAAATTACAAGGCAACTCGAAGCATCCTCCTGAAACCATGGATGCGCGTTCTGTGTGGACCATGCACACAATAGAGTATTAGCTGCGGTTGATTATAAGTCTCGGCACATAAGTTAGGCAGTGAGGATATGTCACACCATCGTGAGGTTCATCTGCATCGGCAGATCTGATGTACTGCAATCGAATACCAGAATCAGTGCAATGAATATTGTAACTAATATTCCTCCTGTCCATTTATGCCAAATTGTGTTCGGTGTTTTGAGTTCTAATTCAGGTTCTATTGGACATAAATGTAAAATTAATTCACATCTAAACTATGGATGTCAGGTTGTGTTCTAAGGTGAGGTGAGGTGAGGTGAGGTTTGTACTTAATTTATATCAATGGTGACGATGGGTTGAGCAAATTGTATACACATGTGTGTCGTGCGGATGATACGCGACACTAGTGCGGGTTATTCTGCCTGCAACGTTTTGATACACTACACTGTAGTGTATAGCACCACAGGCGATTATGTACCCTTGGTGTATATTTTTAGCAGTACCCTGGGATCGAATAATCGATAGCCCGCTCGGGGAATCCAACCTGGGTACTCAAACAAAAAAAAGAGGACATAAGGCTCACCTGACACCATCGGCAAAACGACGCAAGCTTGTTCAAGTATAGGTCAGTAAATTGTCAATATTCAGTCAATATTTAAAAATAAAAATAATAATCTAATTTCTTAAATTATTTGCTTAGTTTTGGTCCGCGTCACTAATGGGACTAGGATGAGAATGGAATGGGATCCTACCCCCTAAGATAAAATTAAAGATTACCAGCTCAACAATATCGCCAATAATTTAAGATGACTGTTGCAGCTCACTAGCTTGGTCTACTAGTCACTAGCTTAAATATTATTAGCTTCTGTGTATGCTGAGCAAGTTCTCTCTCATCCTCTTGACTAACTCACTGAGTCATAGCCGTGTCTCAACAAAAAGCACCCCCTGGTTTATTTCCCGCATAGCACGTTTGCCACGTCTTGCACGTCTGTATTGGGAAAAATATAGTTTCGAACAGACTGGAAGAACTTCGGTAAATATTTTTGAAAATACAAATCATTTCAGAAGCTAATGGTTCGATTCCGTGGTTATCATGTGTTTAATAAAATAGGAATAATTGATTTCTAATGCGGCGCACGACTGTCAGAGAGCCATCTATCCTGGTGGTGATACGTTTCCCATCGTCTGATTTACAATAACAAAATAATAGCAATAGGATGTATGTATGCAAAATAAAATGTAAATTGTGCGCGGGACAGCACCGGACGAGAAAAGACGAACAAGAGTTGGCGATAACTCTTCTTATTATATTCTGAATCAACTAAACTAGTAAAACTTGGGAACTGACGCAACAGCTATGACGATGACGACTCACATCCAAAATTTTTATCACATCTACATATCCCTTGCAAAATTAATATTTACAATTACCCGAGGTATACAATACGGGTTTCACGCAACACAACTTGAGATCATCAGCTGTCTTTGGACGATAAAAAATAAATTAGAAAATAAGACTAGAGCACATCGGAATTGGCCGCACGCAATAATATGTGCGACCAAATCCGATGGCTGCAAAATTACAAAGAGTGCCGAAAATAAAAAGCAACACAAAACAGACAAAGTGGGAAGGGGTAACTTCCATTTTATAAATTACAATGCTTCATTTCTTTTCTAACCGTCTAAGATCGCGTGTCAACTTGACACTGTACTGACAGCCTTTGGTTCAAGAAATTCCGTCTCATTCTGTATATTGGCACCAGTAAAATATTTGTCTAGACCATAAACTATGGAAGGGGGGTTGGTTATAAATGAGCATGTCAACAGTATCCAGCAACCAAATTACACACAGAGCAATGGTATGACAGCATACACTGCAAATCAACGCGGCTAAATTAAAGACACCGTCTTCTGGCTTTAATTGTAATATACGCTACAGGGATGGCGTTGTAATTCTCTCTTAATAATTTTTAGAAAGAGTTTTAATAATTTAAGCTCCAGGAAAAAATCCTAGGTGTAAAATAGTCATAGGTGTTAATTCGTATCTCACTCAACTGAAACTGATACCACTAGGATAATCTGGTTCCGAAAAGCTAACATATTTCAAGGCAAAAGGAATGACGTGTTGGTAGTGTAGCAAAGAGTCAATGGTATGATTTTTGGTATCGGTCAAAGGTCCTGTACTTGAACAATTTAAGTCGGGCTGAACTGGGCTCGAAAGAAATGCCTAGTCGCGACGCCCGTTTATCGTCTTTATAAACACGGTCTAGAAGGTGCCAAGATTAATAGTAACATGGTGAACCACGCATGCGCAGTCGCTCACCAAGACATCGCCCGTATGTGCGCCAACCGAACGACAAAGGACGCCATATGTACTGAACGTATTGATATATGAGAAGTGAAGAAAAAATGGCCGCCTCTTTTTGTAAGTCACTGTTGATATTGTTGAAACTCGGCGCGTTACTCGAGAAGCCAGCAGATAAAAATGGGTCATACCTGGCAGCTAGGAAGGGCTGAATCATTGAATGGATCAAGTGATTAATTGAACTTAGCGAGCTGTTATTATTTTTAACAGATGGCTGGCGACGAAGTGGGAGAAAATTGATGAGCCTGTCGCGATTGCTGTAAACGAGAGAGAGAGCGAGAATATCCTTTGGAGCTATTATGCGTGGATGGTGAACCGCGGGCTTGGCATGGGGTTAATGCAAAAAATTGTGGAATGGGAGGCAAAAAGGGGATGGGGATTCCTTCAGAATATCTCATTGGAAATGACAGAAACCATCGTTTTACTTGCACGCTTTCACCTCGTAGTAATTTGTTTCCCACAGTGCAGCGCGCGCCCAGCAAGAAGCAATTTCCTGACGACAATTTTTTCTGGATATCTGACCATGGTTTACGTTCTGAACCAACGCGGGAATAATAATAGAATATGAGATCAATACGAGCAGGTTTTTTCTCGGACACATAGCGAAGATCAGTGATTGGTTAACCACAGAACATTCCAAGTTGTTACAGAGTGCAGCGGTTATTCCTGTGTATTAATTTTAAAAAATCATCCACATATTACAAAATATCAAACAAGTTGTACTATATTGATATATCTACATTTACAAAATGTGATATGAAAGACAAACAATTCCAACTAAAAAAAAGTACAAGTAGGCTACTAAATTTTGTAATGTTCAGTATTTTAAAACATTTTACTAATGTTGAATAATTTTAAATTAGTTATTTACAAATAATTGTTTTAAGAAGCTAGAAACTTACAAACTTTTTATAGTTTTAATGTAAATTTTATTCAAGTTAATAAAAATCAAAACAAAATCAGTAGAACGTGACCCCACAATAATGCCACGGTAATCGAATCATACTTGTCGAGTTCGCCATGCTCGAAAAATTTATATTTTTACATTTGTGCCACTTCAGTCTCAGTTGTTTTTTTCTCTTTGAAAAGATGCTGAGACCAATATTCGGAAGAGCTATTCGAAGAGAAAAAAGAAATTCGTTTTGGATTTTCAAATAATCTCTCAGCGAAGTCACGTTCGAAAATGGCTTCGGGAGAAGCTCGCAGGTCCAACCATAGTCAGAATGAATTGATATTGGCTGGTGACAGTCACGTGAGCTAGTCGCTAGTCGGTCGTCACCAACATCCAATATTTTCGGAAGCCAACATTCCAAATTATATTTATATTTTCTCAATTGCGGGCGGATAGGCAGAACTACGACGTTCTGCAAATTACATGTATAGGAATTACGACGTCTAGCTATCTTTGAAGAAAACGCATGCCTTATTGACACTGAAATATTCTACGAATATGTGGTAGTGAATAGGAAAATCGTTCCTGGATTTATGTACGGCATAATTCAAATCTGCTGAACAGTCAAATGGGACATAGTGCATCAATTGAACCCATCCTCCACCTTCGTAGCCACCGATTGACGTTGGTGTGCTGTTGACACTTCGTCTACTGAGAGACGCCGAGATTTAATTTTAATATATCTCTGGGCACTGCAGCATGCTCAGCATCGGATTGTAAACTTAAGGAACATTCGATTATGCGTACGACACCTATTCTGAGTTGCCAACATCGCAGCGCTTCTCTCGAGAGCAAGTGCGTCGTTCTCGATAGCAACCACTATTTACCTAGAATGAAAACGAGCTAAGCACTATTTGCTTTTGCTAAGCTCTAGAATTTACTATCCTTTCGAGGGGTCATCCTTCGACTCACTCTTCGAAGTGTATGTACGAACACCAGCTCAGTTGGTTGATAGATTCAGGTTCAATTCCCGGCGTGGCTTCCCAATAATTGGATCCCGGGGAACAGGTTATAATGTACCACAACCCCTGTCTTGTTTCCAACTACCTCTAAAGTATTAAAAAAGCAATGGACGAGTGAAGAAATGAAAAGAACTCTCATTCGTATGAAGTCTAAAGAGAGGAAGCGACGGTCAACTTGATCTGAAGATTGACAAGGGGTCTGAATGGCACCAGGGGAGAATCGGTCATGGCCTCGCAACCATTATTCGAAGTGGACTCTTTAGCCATTCGGTAAGCGAGTGACAAAGCAAATAGAATTTACTGTATTCGATCGATAAGCAAATCCTGGCGTATGGTCGCAAGCGACCAATGTTGGCGATTTGAATTTCGTCTGACAGCGAGTAACTTGAACCCAACAATCTAGAAAAGTTTTACATTTGAAGAGGTGAAAGACAAGAGTGGTGTTCCTCAATTTAATTTTTAACTTTAAAAAATGCCACGTAAACCAAATATCTTGCCTAGCGTCGACAAAGGACAGCAGAAGTTGGATATATAACCGGAACTATATTATAAAGCTTCCTGTATAACCTCTTTTTTCTTAATTCCGGAAGAAACACCGACTTACACCACTCTTGAGGTCTTTCACCTATTTATTTGTTTGTGATTACAATTACAATATTACAATATGTACCCACAAGCAGCCCCCAAGAGAGGGGCCTATGGCGGGGTCGAAAGACCAGTTGTATCTGTGATATTTGTTAAGGAGGTCCAGAACTCGAACTAGAACCACCCAGGAGGCGACCTGGTAATTCTGCCTAGCCCAGGCTTAGTATAAGCTACCTAGGTAGGGATCTTTAACGTGTACCTGACATCGTACAGGCACGGCTACCACGGCTTTACTTCCATTCCGAAGGAAGGCGTGCGTAGGAATTTCTCTCGCCCGAAAAATTCCGAAAGTGTCGCCCGGAATCGAAACCGCGATCACGGGCTAAGAGGCGAACGCGCTACCTCTCTGCCACTCATCACCCCTAGTAAGTATGAAGGTTTACAGTAAAAGCTAAAGAATATTATTGGGAATCGCGTCCCCAATGATCATTGCTAAAATAACAGAGTATACATGTTGGTGTACCCCAACTGACGATGGTGGCACGATGATCCCTAGTTCGATTCCCAGCGTGAGGTTTTCGCTTATTCGGATCTCGACGGTTTGGTGGCAAAATGTAGCCCTGGCGGGGTGACCACATTACAGGTATACAGAGTACGTTTACCTTTCAATACCAATTTAATGAACTTGTACCAAGTGCACCTTGGCAACGTTCACAAAACAACACTAAAAAAATCGCATGACCGTTTTCTACGGATTCAGAAGACCAATTTCGAATTTTCCTTATCACAAGCGCTGTGTCATATGGTACGCATACATTGCAGACACAATACAAAAGACAAGTGTACCGATTCCAGACATCAACTTTCTGGATAAACAATTCACTGCTAGATATTCAAACAGACTGTGTAGTCAGTAATTAATTATTTTACGAATTATTCGTAATTTCAGATCTCCTGTTGCGGCCTATATATATACAAGCATCCAATCTCCAACTGCGCTAATGCACTCGCCAGCTTTGACAACGTGGTTGTATGTCGGTGGATTGAGAGAGAGCTAGCGCAAAGTGATATTCTATAGCACTCGTACTTCGGCCGCCTGTAACGCTTCGGTAAATTCATCTGCCGTAAATAGGTTTTTGAAATCTTTGGGGAGCCTCTCGAGGGGGTGCTACAATCGTGTCACACATAAACCGCCTGCCGATTTCAAACCGTGGATAGCGAGCAAGCAGGAAATCTCTTTCGTAAGCTTCTATGTACCGCCATCATTATTTACCTTTTCAAGAGTACATATGGACTGCGCTCTGACCCGGTCACCTGGTAGTAAATGGTGTAAGCGTACGCGAATTTTTAAAAGCGCGAGTATTCTGAATGCTGGACGCAATAACAGTTAACGGCAACAAGTACATTCAATTAAAAAAGTGAAGTTATTTTGTTAATATTACGGTCTCAAAGGACAGTTTTCCCCAATCACAAGCACGATTGAAATCTCTCGAGCAACTTAAAGCATGCTAACAGTGCAACTAGGGAATTAGCACACTCGTCGACCTCCAACAAATGAGGTGTAAAGTGTAGAGCGCCGAACATAGAACGTAAAACCCAGATACAAAAAATGACTGGCTCAGCAAAGTGTTTTGAAGGGGTGTCCAAGTAACGTTAAGTCAGTGGCCTATTTTTCTTTGGTCAGACCTTTGCTTGAATA
>JAQGBY010004988.1:0-15473 GCA_034698785.1 Mycogona germanica | reverse complement strand
CACATGAAGACTCACGATAACGCGAAGCCGTTTCAATGCACCGTCTGCAACCGAGGTTACAACACAGCCGCCGCATTAACCTCACACATGCAGGTAAGCTTACCTGTTGACTTGTTGTTAGTAATTTGATGTAGACCATTTATTAATTTTGATTGTTAATCTTATTAGCATGCGACATTTTAACAACCGTTTTCGTTCTAATAAATCCTTCAAAGAGACAGTTCAGACAGCTAAATTAATAATACAATATGTATCGATTAATGAGCAATGCGATATATTGTATCCCTTTGATATTGATACACTGTATGCCTGTATTGCACGAAACATCAAATATTGAGAAAACAATATTTCCATGAAAACACTTTAATACGACTGAGTTTTGATTTATTTAATGTATCTCTGTTTTGCACGGTATTGTTGATTGTACATGTATATTATCTTTATTGTTTTGTTTTGCATCATCCGTTTTTGTTTTCCCCCATCTCGCAGAATCACAAGAAGGAAATGCTAAGCCCCCTAAGTTTTCGTTGCATGCATTGCACCTCCATGTTTCAGACTGCACAACTGCTACAGGTATTGATCAGTGATCATGCGTTCGCGGGCGTTTGCAAAATCATCCTATGGGTGGCGCTCATCTCTATGTTGAACGTCGATCTGCATTAACAAGAGATTATTTTCAATTTGACACGACACATTTCAACTGTCCCCTTTTCAGGACCACATCGCTATTCACAGCTCCGATTCGGCCTCGCCGTCACTTCCGGAAAAGACGCTGCAGTGTCTGTACTGCAATCACGTAGCCCATGGACCGGAAGCGCTCAACGCGCACGTGGAGCATGCGCACGGCGCCGAGAAGATCAAGTGTCCGGTGTGCGCAGAGACGTTCCCATCCACTGAGACCATGTACCAGCACCTGAAGGTAGTTGTTCTTACATTTATTTTCCGGCCCCCAGATTTCCGTTTCTTCAAACTGCTATCTTGATTGAAAAGGGTGTTTTTTCACGATTATTACTAGCTCAGCTCTCATTTATTTATTATTTAAAACAAAATTTAAAAGACATTTAAAATTGTACCACTGAAAATTGATATGCATCGAATAAACCTTCTGCAGTTAAAGAGTTAGAGAAAATCGCAATTTACAACTTAAAGTTGTATTTTCTCTCTGCACAAATTGTATTTTCTCTCAGATGTGATAATGGTTGGATGGCTTATCTAATTTTCTACAGGTACACAAAGACGTGATTCTGGCAGAGATGGACACCTCAGACAAACGGGAGTTGGCCACCCGCCTCACCTGTATGTACTGCACGAAGGACAGCTTCACCACACTAGAAGCTCTGCAGCTCCACGTTCAAGCCATGCACGGTTCGCTTCTCAACGGTGAACTCTCCACAACAACTCAGACCAGCAATACACCTTCCGTGCGTTCATCCCCCAGCCCACGACGTGGTATCTCTCCACGCTCAGAACGCCAGCACCCCCACTCCACCACCGCTCTACTATCAGCCGGAAGTAGTTCTGGTCGTCGTTCATCACCGCCGACCGCCACCGATGTTGCCGCCACTTCCGGTTCTGGTGAGAGCAGCCACCGCCACCATCACAACAACCACCATCACCAGCAACAGCACCACCTCAGTTGTGAGTACTGCACCATGAAGTTCCCGTCAATCCAGGCTCTCCAGAAGCATACTCTGTCCGTGCACAGCTTCACGGATGTGCTTACTTCGTCCACCAACTGCCCGGACTTTGTGTGCTGTCCTCACTGCACCATGGCATTCGGCAGCTCGTCTGCACTGGCCGAGCACATCCAGTACGTGCACGACTATTCATCGACCTCGTCGACCAATCATGAACCGAGCACAGCCGCCACTGGCTCTTCCCACCAGCCACCACGTGACCAATCATCAACCAGTCCCAAATCATCCAAGGGTTCTCGCTCGCTCAAATTCAACGCCAACCATGCGGTCCGCAAGAACGCCTCACCGTCATCCTCCTCGTCGAATGCTTCAGTGCGCAACGGAAGTCCGACCACCAATGCTAACTCGCGAAATGGAAGTGAGGGCGCCACCATCCGAAACAGCGGAACTGGTGGAGCTTCGTCATCGTTAGCCGACTCACCATCCAAGACAAATGGCGTGGACAGTCACCAGTTCGCACATCCTGGCACCCTGCTCTGCAACCAGTGCAACGCGGCCTTTCCTGACTTCGAAGCATTTCGCAGTCATCTGAAGACCCACCTGGATGAGGTAGTCCACAAGTATGTGTGCAGCGAATGTCAGAGCGAATTCGTCACCGAGGAGCAGCTGGACACGCACACGGTGGGCCACTTCCTGTCTACCACCACCGAGTATGGCTGTCAGAGTTGCCTCAAGCTTTTCTCCAAGCCGGACGAACTGCAAAAGCACCTGATGGACATCCATGCCCACCATTTGTACCGCTGCTCCCTCTGCAAGGAGATCTTCGACAGCAAGGTCAGCGTGCAAGTCCATTTTGCCGTCAAGCACAGTAACGAGTGCAAACTGTTCAAGTGCAACTCGTGTGGCTCCGTCTTTCGCTCCGAGCTCGAGTTCCAACTCCACGTCAAGGTATCCCACTTACACAAATCAGTGTCTCCATTTCGCTGCCTCTTCTGCAATCTAAGTTACGTCTCTGAATTGGAGTTGCAGTGTCACCTGACCACCCACAAGAAGCAGTTCGAGTGCACCCTCTGTGAAGAGGCATTTCACGTTGAGTTCCTGCTGGATCGCCACATGCAGGGCAAGCACGCCACCGAGGTGTCAGGTGGTGGCTCAGCCAAAGGGGGCGCCACCGAGCAGCAGTCTCGTAACATGTCGCCTTCTGGTGGTGGCGGTGGCGGAAGTGGTGCCACGACCACCATCACCACCGCCGTGGGCAACAGCGCGGCCACCACTGTCACGGTGGTGGTCGGCAACCACCACAAAGTGAAAAACAAGATAGCCGCCGATTCCAAGATGGTTGTCGACGGTGCGGCGAGCAACAGTGGCAAGCTATCGGCCAACGCGTCCTCCACCACCAGCATTGTAGTCACCAAGAAGGAGTTCAAGTGCGACATTTGCGATTCGGAGTTTCTCTCCGAGGTGGCGCTCAACTCGCACCGCCGCCAAGCCCACAACATGCGCATCTCGGGCAGTAGCCAAAAGTCCACCCAGCAGATCCTGAGCCTGTACTGCGCCTACTGCAACGAGTCGTGCAAGTCACGCACCGAACTGGAGAACCACATGAAGGTGCACACAGTCAGCTGTGGCAAGCACAAGTGCAATATCTGTGACGAGGTGTGCCCGACTGCCACCATCCTGGCCGAGCACAAGCTCACCCACTGCAAGGTGCTCTCCGGCAGCACGTGCGTCACGTGCAAGGTGAACCTCAAGTCAGAGGACCAGTACTACTCCCACCTGCAGCAGCACCACAATCAGGGCCTGCCCTTGCCTTGCGTTGTCTGCCGTCAGACACTAATGAGCGAGATCGAGGTACAGATGCACGTCAAATTTCACCTGAAAAATGCCGAACCGCTCTTTCCCTGCTGCATCTGTCTCAAACAGTTCGAGACAATCAACCTGATCCCCAACGGTCTCAATAATGGCGTGCAGGTTTACATTTGCAAGGAGTGTTTTCATTGTCGAGCCACCTTGCCCGGCACCTTTGAAGTGCCAGAGGTGGCTCCAGGTCGTTGTAGTGAATGCAACGTCAAGTTTGAGTCAGCAGCCGAGCTAGAGAAGCACCGGGCCGTGCACGATAAAACTTACCAGTGCATCAAGTGTCAATCCAGTTTCGACACAGAGACGGAGATCCAGCTCCATGTGGCCTCGCATGTACTCAACGAAGGTACCAGCCACGAGTGCAAGCTATGTCACAAGGTGTTTGACTCGCCAGCCAAGCTCCAGTGCCACCTTATCGAGCACACCTTCGAGGGGTGCAGCAGCTATTCTTGTTACATGTGCAGCGCCGTGTTCACGACGGCGAACCTCCTCCAGCAACACATGCTGGAACACGGTCTCAATTCGCGGCCCTATGACTGCAGCCAGTGCCACCAGAAATTCTTTTTCAGAGCCGAGCTGGAAAACCATCTGTTCAACCATTGCCGGATGCAGGAGGACCTCATGATGGTGGTGGCCGCGGCGGGTGGCGACACAGACTGCCTGGTCAACGTGACCTCCTCCATGATGTATCTGGGCGGCAGCGTGAACAAAAATGGTGGGAGTCGTCCGGGAAGTGGAACCGGAAGTCGTAGCACCGCGGGCGATCGGCGGCCACTGGGAGGTCGACGCCGATCGGGAAGTGATGTGGGCGATGCTGGAGACTCAGAGGCAGTCAAACTGCAACTTCAGCAGCACCTTCGACCATCCTCCCTGTCTGGTGTCAGCCACGACTCCGGTGACCTTCAGTGTGGCGACTGTTGTCGGACGTTCGCCAGCGGTGTCACCCTCAACAGCCACCGCAAGATCCATCAGCACAAGAGCGCGCTCAAGTGCGGCCTGTGTCCCGAGATGTTCACCAGTGCGGTAGACATGCAGAAGCACTATTTCAAAATGCACGGCGGCGATCTGGATCAGCGACGGTCCAGCTCGTCCACCTCCACCTCCTCCACCAAGAAGGCGTTCCACTGCTCCGAGTGTGACAAGGAATTCTCCAGCCTCGGTAACCTGCAGAGCCACATGCGCAGTCACTCACCGGACACCGCCACCAAGTACACGTGCCCGGAGTGCCGAAAGGAATTCGCACTGGCCCGCAATCTGGCCATCCACATGCGTTCCCACAGCAGCGACAAACCGTACGAGTGTCCCGTCTGTCACAAACGTTTCGCTCGCAAAGAGAACCGTCGGGCCCACCTCAAGTCACACAGCGGCGGAGTGGGGACGTTCGATTGTCCGCACTGTCCCCGTACGTTCACGCGACGGGTTCACGTACGCGAGCACCTGCGCAGTCACGGCGAGTGCGCGGCGCTGGATTCGAGCGAACGCAGTGCCACTTGCCCACTGTGTTCGGAAACGGTACCCACCCGGCAATTTCGTCGGCACCAGCGTGACGCGCATCAGAAGGAGTTTGCCTTCACCTGTCAGGTGTGTTATGAGCCGTTCGACGTGGCGCGGCGACTCCGTGGCCACCTCAAGCGACGTCACGATGTGGTGGACGAGACTCTGCGCGAGACTGACATCGCGTCGGCCGAGGTGTCGGTGGAGGCGACCGGCGATTCGTCCGACCGGTCGTCGTCGGAGAGTGACGGTGATCTCCGGGACTTTGACAGGCAGAGCGAGTGCAGTAGCAGCGTGATGGACAGCGAGGGGAGCCGGGCCGAGACTCCGCTCAGCATCACACTGGACAATCCTTCCACGCCGTCGCCCGCCGAAGCGATGCAATGTGATTGACATTGACAACGGGTGGCGCCACACTGCGATTGTGTTTATCTAAATTCAAATTTATGTTGTTTTAGTTAACGTGAAGTAAGGTAATATCAGATAATTAATATTGCTTTCCTCGACATCTCAAGATTGTCCAAGACAACTGACTACGTTAGCGAACCTCTGAAAATGATTAAAACGTGTTGATCAATAATGAATAATTACCGATTGTCAGATATATAATTTAATTCATTTGTGGCACCAAAATATTGAATAGAAGATAATATTGTGGCAATCATATTACCGATCATTTCACGTCTGTCTGACGGAAATGCCATTTTGTTTGGGCTCGATCGACATGTCGCTCATGCGATGACTATTAAGATTTTTTATCAGCATTCAGGTTTGCAACGTGCACCTATTCACTCGACCCAAACAAAATGACATTTCCATGAAGCCAAACGTGAGATAATCGATAATGTAAATATAGTTTTGCCAATTTATAAACCAATAATATAAAATGAAAGAATCGTGCCGAGGTTGCCTGACCTCTTCATTTTTATTGGTAAGTTTTAAAATGACAAGCCAAATCGGATTGTCAAGTGGAAACGAAATAGATACTCGTAAATGTGACGGAATTTTCACAAACTGTAAATTGTGTTACTATGAAAAATAACAATTTTCTCTCATCATGTATAAATTTTTCTCGCAACCTGTAAAGTGAACATGGTTTTTGTATTAAATTTTTTCTTAAGTGGCTTGTTACACGATATCATGCATATTGTATGTAAATGTAAACCATCGAACTATTATAATATTATATGTCCGATTTATATTTAACACATCGTTGTAAAGTCAGGCTATATTATAGTGCACTTTATATTCTTGGTGTTGTTATTTTTCCCATTTATTTATTATTTCTGAATAGCCAACTGTGTAAGGATTGAAAGGATTTTATTTAGCGATGAAGAAAACTGAATAATCTCTCTGGTGCAAATATTAAAAGAAGGGCTTGTTATATATTTATATATATGTTTTTACTAAAGTTTTAATCTAGTGGTTGAAGTCTGGGAGGGGGATCGACAGGTAACGCAAATTTTATGATGCCGACCAAAAATCTGTACAACACCATATAGTCTCAATAATAAATGTTTCCATTCCGGTAAAATAAAAAATATATATAATAAATGTGATTTCAGATGTACAAAAAAAATTTGAAGGCAGTTCATTTTATGTTTTCATCAGAAGAAGAAAAAATACACGTTCTTTGCTTTATTTTACCGTTACACTTTCTGTCCCCAGTTCAAACTCTGGTGATTCGTGATATTTTTTGTGGTATTTCGGCATGTTGATCGGTGTGTCTCGCTAATGCAAAAGTTGAAATGTTTTTTCTCAGATCGATCAGAAAATAAAATAATACAATAAAATGTTTGTTTTCGTTTTAAGTCTGTGTTCATTATCATTTGTATCAAAATGTCGGACACCTGTCGGATTATGTGCTAGTTCTATCCTAGCAAGAAGGCTAGCTTCTCCATAATTATTTGTATCAAAGTTGGACTGAGGTCGGATATCACTGATATCGAAACTGGATTGCACTTATTGCAAGTACAAAAAGTATATTTCATGTATAATTTAAAAAATAGCAAAATACTCATATATTACGAAAGTATTTTATAAATTTATTATTTTTAGACGGCTGACGTTGAAAGGGGGCATTATTTTCATAAATTCGTATTTTCCCGCCTGTTTTTACATTGCTCAGCTGGATGGCAAACAGCTGTTGAAGTACAGCGCCCTCTTGTGAGACTTCGAAGCAACACGAATAAAATGGGGTGAATGACCCTTCAGGTGTATACACTCTTTAACAGTAGAATTAGGTATTCTACAACATTATAGAACATATGAATACATTTCAATGACTTTTTTAAATTACTTGATTAGCTTATAATTTATCTTTAACCGTTGGGCATAACCTAAGAAGAGATACAGAGTGAATCTGCTGAAAACGAGCAGGGTGTTGAGAGTGCTCCGCTTAGCGATTTTCAAATATGACGGCGCCCATGTTTCGTTGTGTTCGAGGTTTTAATTCTTACAAATGAGTGCCAGACTTCTGATCAAATTCGTCCCTAAATTGAACGAGAATGAATAAGATTAAAGCCAACGTTAGTCGTCGTAAGGAAATATTGCCACCGGTGTACACAGTGTTAAGAAAACAATTCAGGAGACTTAATAAGACGGCGGATCCTTCAAGCTCAACACCGGCCCAGATCGCGTCGATATCTAACAGCTTTGCTCCGGTGCCCCGCTGAAAAAATTCGATAACCAGGTAGGTTTCCGGCTCAGTAATTTATAATAGAGACTTTCGTCTGCGGTGGACTCGCCCGGCCGGTGATGTGACCGAGATCCTAATTAATACTAGTATGATGTACACAATGTAAATTACATTGTCAATTACATGTATGTTCCATTCATGACAATGAGAATGGCGCCATTACAATGCATACACAGTACTGTAACGAACGATTGCGTGACCAGTCCAGTTCATTACAGTACAATACAACATTTCGTGATTGAGATCTGCGGCAGTTAGTCCTGCAAAGTCAACAACCGATTTGTATATGTAAGAAGACTGATTACTCTACAAATATAGTTGCTGTATTATCGCTGCTGCCATCCAATATACATGTATTCTTATCTTTACAAAGTTCTGAAATACGTGTGCTGGCATTAAAGATAAAACAATTATATAAACATTATTAAATACATACTTCAGTGGCAACGTTACAACTTTTTTGTTACAGGTTTTTTTGTGCTCGTCCTCGTCGCTTACTTGCCATCATCTCGTCGCTACCTGTCAAAGGGGATGACACCTCCAGTTTCTCCCCCCAGACCGACCAAACCCTCCTCCTACTTGGCGCCAACATGTAGACCGACATCTATTAAAAAGTGTCCCTGTCACCAAGACACAGCGAGACAGAGAGTAGTAGTAGAGCGAAGACCGGTCCGCCACCACCAGTGCGGCGGTAATACGTCGCGCCGCGTAAGCTAAGTGTGGTGATGGATTTGCGCACTTTTGGAACCAATAAAGGCGTTATGAAAAATTAATGTCCGCGGCCTGTTGTACAGCTGCCAGCCGCCAGGGCCTTCCCCCCAGCGCCCGCACACACACACACTTTGGTTTCATTATTACGGTGCTTGCTGACGGTATGTGTTGCATGAGCGCGGGTGCCTGCCTAATGGCAAAGGGAATTTTGCTGGTGAATTATTTTTTTTTCCGTTGCTTTTCTCACTCCGATGTTTCGGTCCGACGTGTTGCTTTTCGAGACCTGTTAGCACGGGGCAGGTACCATTGCGGCAGTTATTCTAGATGGCCGTTCAAAGTGAACCAAACCGTTCCGAAGCTGGCAAAATGATCTCCTATCCGAATGAAAAATATTTCGATTTCGTTTGTCGAAACACGTCAAATTTCTTTGCGGCATTCATCACCAAATTGATCAATTATAAAAATCGTTGATAAATTTATCTATTAGATTGATGTCGGTCATTTATTTTTAAATTATGACATGGTATCCAATTAGGAAACATTTTAAAATAAATATCTGGTTTGTGTGCGTCACTTCGTGTGCAGTACAAATAACAGTGTGAGGCTCAATTTTTTAAACTGTTATTTTTTGGCAGACCGTTTTTTCTACCAGCTTCTCCAATAACTAAAATCCGTTTTTTAAACAATATTATTACAGAGATATTAATACAGAGAGTTCCACTACAATAAGCAAACCAAAAAGTAAGAATCAAGATTTTAATCTGTCTGTCTTATTATATGTAATGGGTGGTTCGTCACGGTGTAAGTGCCCGAATGCAAAAAAAATATGTCATGTGGGTGTTTCGCAATGTCTCGGCATTTGGTGTTCCATGAGCCCCCGAGTGCCACACGCCCAACGAACGTACCAAAGAAGTTTTTAAAAGTGGATAGGCGACGGTTTGCGCTTCAACTATAGCATCGGCATCAGACCTTTAGCTGCAAATGAAAGATTAATCATGCTCTTGCACCTTATTCCCTATGCACATTTGGGAGTGTTAAGAAATGCAGAGCGTCGCGTGCCATATTCTCGGGCACTTAATGTCTTGCACTGGATCGCTGCATCGGATACTTGGGTAGCGCGATGACGCTCTTGAGCCGTCTTGATTGAAGTGCCTTGGTCCGGAAGTCGGTGCTGCCTGCCACCTGCTGGCACTTACAAACTTTTATCAATGTTCAGATTTCTTTTATCGACAACGACGTCAGCGCAGATTGCATAGTTTTGTCCAAATATTAAATTGAAACTATTGAAAGCAGAAATGTGGAACTGATATAGTATCAGTTAAAAATGGATTTTCAAATTATATGTTGCCTTGAGTGAGCATTTTTTAATGTAATTTTAGCCGTTACAAAAATATAAAACTGCTCATAAATCTCCAGTACTGTGCTGTACTGGCTTTTGTCCTGAAATGGTGTAATGCCCGCATTCCGTGGACTTTAGGTGACACGGGTTTGTCAGTTTGGGGAACTTTTAGAAATTACGTTCTTAGAGCCCATTCTTGAAGAAAAGCATGTTATTCGATTTTTTTTGTCCTAATCTCGGTTCATGCTAACATTCGGAAACATCCGATAAGTGGTCCACGTTGCGGGGGGTCTCCGGATGATACATTCGCACAACTTGGTTTGTGTAGTGGGGGGTTGACCTTATCGTGCGTACCTCCTCTCACCGCGCACCACTTTTAAAATACCACGCCCACTTTTCAGAAAACTGTACAAAATTCCCATCCGGAGCAGACCGGCAGTGGTGGCATCATCGGCGCCCGCTGGTGCCAGAGAAGCAGCCCTGCCCGTGCCACGGACGACGACTGTATTAAGAAAGATGAAGGGTGTCCGCGTCGGCCATTTATTTCCAGCACACGCGCCCGCGAGAGCGACATCTTAATGCACTCTGCCCAAACTGAGATAAATGAAGGGCGCGCGGGTGAGAATTGTCTGAGCTGCTGGCGGAGAGCGGTGTGAGTTCTCTCTCGGCCGACTCACGGGTGGTGGGGACCCTTTCGACCCGTGTACAACATCCTTCCCAGACCCGCATCAAACGGAGCAGATTTAAAAAAAATTCTAATTGAAGTCCATCATTTGGCAAATTAAAATTAAAATTCTCTCAATTAGGGGGGGGGGGGAGATTCACGAGTTTTGAACAACCACTCCAAATTTTAAGTTTTATTAGACAATGGTCTCACGAGTATATTTTTCCCGGAGGTCCAAGCTGACCGATCCAGGGGTGAATTCACAAATGAGTAAGTGTAATTCTGATAGCAAGTGTATGGTTGCGTTCGAATTCAGTGTCAGTGTGCATCCCATCCATAGGAACCAAATTTGGGATGAACTCGATTTGCATCGCACCCTACAGAATTACACTGTGAACTACAGACTTGTGAATTCCCTCTCAGGATTTAATAGAATGGATTACCTAATTTATTTTTGTTCCGTGTTACCAAAATTGTGGACTACAAAATCATAGTTTTTTGGCTTTAGCCGGTATTTCGGGTGTATCAATTTACTGGAATATTGCAAAGTTGATAACAAAATTGTTTTTTATTCTGGAATTTTCGTCCAGGGGCCACATTTTGGTCTTTCAAATTTGATTCTCAAAATCAAATTATGTTATCTGCGCATGCGCACAATCCCACTCATTCTGTTTTTTGCGCACGCGAAGATGACGTAATTTGATTTTGAGAATCAAATTTGAAAGACCAAAATGTATCACCAGTTCAAATTTTGTTTTTAATACGTTTAAAGAATCCTGCCGAGCTGGTGGTGTCGAGTGGATAGATCCAAATCGAAGAGGGACACTTTTTTCTCTGGATTTTAAATAATTTTTGCCCGGATTCTTTAAGAAATTATGGTTTTCACAATCACAAATTGGTCTCCAAGATGGCGATTCTTGAAGATTCTTCAATCGGTTTACAGTAACGCCGTCTAAATCGCAAGGAACAACTTCAGCGCCGCCTTTCAAAAGAATTGTGAAGCTAATGCGTTTGTTTCTTTCCATAGGCGCACCCGGAGAACTCGCGTTTACAAATTTTGCCCATTTGTACAGAGTAACCGGTGGTCTCAGAAGGATTGATTTTCTCCCGTCTTTTGCTCCCGCCGCCGGTGTCAATTTTTTTTAGCTCACCTTTCTGACACGCGTCCAAGTTCTGTGCATTCATTAGACGAAACGCGAGCTGTGTCGCTACACTTGACAATGTCGGTTTCCCAGGCTGTTCGAATTAGGAGAGCATGTGAACACATTTTTTTTGTAGTCGAAGTTTTCAAATTCGGAATAAGTTTCAATTTCTCAGGATGTTTTCGATGAAGCGAGCAGGTATCCCTAATATTCTATATTCATGTTGGAATACTTCAGTGACACTAGTTCTCGCTAACCCAAACATAGGCATCCGGATTTTAAATCCGGTATAGTCGTATAGTTCATTCAATCGGCGTGTGAGGGCGACACATTAGCGACACCGGGCAAACTCTGCTTTACCAAGTACTGTACATTAGGCGTAGAGAGGTGTATTTGAGGAGGGTAAGATAGGTAGTCTAGGCTTTTATAATGGCCGCGTTAATTGATAATTGATGATGGCCTCCATTTGGAGTAGCAGGGGGCCACCACCATTCATCGTGCCACGGCGACATACGTATACAGTTGATCGGAGCGCCACCTTCCTTCTTCAGCACCAATATTCCCAATGGATTCACCACCGATGGACTCACACTTCCATCGCTTTAAATCAAGGGTCAAACTCATTTACTTGACCGATGCCCACTTTGTAGCTTCTGTTTGAAAGTGTGATATCGATTGATGTTACAGTAGCTTCAGGATTTTGTCTTTCATTTCTTTTATAACGATTTTTTAAATATTGATATTAATCGTTAATGATAACATATATTTTTAAACCGAAAGTTCAAAAGCGCTGCATGAATATTCAAACCAGGAGAATTTTATCTATCTATCAATTTATTTTCCATCAATATCAATTTATTTTATCTATCAAGCTATTTTTTCGATTAATATTATTTGATAAAAATGTACTTCGCTTCAAATTATTTTATGTCAAGATACTTGTAGATTTCAAATGACAGAGTTCGATTAGATTTCTGAAAAATGCGATGTAGTTCCGAAAATGTGTTTCCGGTTTTCATCACAAATGGTCAAATGGATTAGTTATTATGTAAGACCGCTAGTTAAATTGGTTGGGAACATTAAATTAAAACGATGGCAAATTATTCCCACCGTTTTATTTGTCATCATTTTAATTTAATGCCATTAAATACTTAGTGCCTTTTTCTGTAGTTAGACAGTTGATAGGTTTTGACCTAACTTCTGCATCTTAATAGTGTTCAAAACATAATCTCTGCATCACCATGAATGTGCACGCTAAATTGACTGGACATTTATTCCCAGCCCCTCTCCCCTTTCGTGTCTTTCCAGGAGCTTTCGAGTGGATGCAGCGATCATGTGCTGTGTGGGACATGACGTTATGACGTCATGACACTGAAGGTGGCGGTTCACTCGCGAAAGGTAAGCGGACATGCTGCGTCACCATACGCATCTATTTTATTTATATTTCTTCAAGGTGCTGGCACGCTCTGATGTTCGGCTACTCGATATTTCATCGAATAGTCTGAGTGACACGGTGACGGTCAGTGTTTACTCGCGTGGATGCGCGTAGTTGACGTCACACTTGCTAGTGCGGCTCCTAAACACTTAGGGTGACCACATGTTCATTTTTTTCAATTTCAAAAGTGGGGAAACTATGAGAATGTTAATTCGTTCTTGATACATGGATTTTTCAAAATGTAAATTCTAAATTTGATGGATATATATTGGGATATCTCATACTAAAATAGTTAACAATAGAATAGGAAGAAGAACGTCTGGGTTGTATTCAATAAAAATGGGGGTTGTGCCCGGGACAGACCGGACGAAAAAGACGAACGAGAGTTGGCGATAACTATTCTAATACAATAATAGTAAACTATTATTTAAAATGAAAAAATTAAATTAGAAAACCGTGGGAAAACAAGGTGCTCTAGTTTTATTTTCAAATTTCATTTTTCATCGTCCTAAAGACAGCTGATGATCGCAAGTGGTGTTGCATGAAACCGGTACTGTCTACCTTGGGTATTTATAAATTCAATTTTCCACGGGAGATGTGCATGTGGTAAATTTGTTAGATGTGCATGTGGTAAATTTGTTAATGTGCATGTGGTAAATTTGTTAATGTGCATGTGGTAAATTTGTTAGATGTGAATCAGTCATCGTCTTATCTGTAGCGTCAGTTCCCACGGTTTTCTGGTTTAATTTTGTCATTTTAAATAATACAGTAGTTTACTATTATTATATTAGAAGAGTTATCGCCAACTCTCGTTCGTCTTTTTCGTCCGGTCTGTCCCGGAGGGCACAACCTCCTTCTAATTCTAAAATTTTTATAAAATAGTTAAGTTGTTCTAATTTGAATTGGATACTCTCGCGAAATGGGCCTTATCACACGTACCTTATTATCATATACTTTCACTTTCCGGTTAGTGACGACTAAGGGTTCTCTTTACATACACGCTGCACCCATAAGTGATTTCTGCCCTTAAGCAAACCATCAATCCGCAGTACTCTGCATGAGGTGTCTCGAGGTGTCTCGAAAAGCTGAACCCCAATAGTTGTGGTCACCCTGCGTACGCAATTCCGGCGGAAACCTCGATAATAGTGTCGGGTTGCGTTTTTGCCGCTATGTTTTGAGAGTGTACTGTGATGGGGCCGCCCAGTCAGCACGCCCTGAAAAAAAAAGAGTGGGGATGAGGTAGGGAAAAAATATGGGAAAAATTGTCTGGGAGCCGAAAAACCACATCACTTTCGGGTCCGCTCCCCGGTGGATTTTTATTTTGCGCTGCCGCCAACCAAGAGTGCCATAATAATTTCTTACACGAAATTTACATTAGTTGAAATGCAAACTGGATGAAAGCATTTTGGGATTTGGGCCGCGGGGGACTCGACTGTAAATCAAGAAGCGAGAAAGAAAAGCGAGAGTGGGAAAGAGAAAAAAAACGAACGAAAGAAAAATAAGCTTGGAGGAAAGAGAATTTCTAAACGTGAGAAACGTGTAGCCGATGGATTGCCAAAATAACAATTTCCAACGCGTCAACTTGCTCATGTTGTGTTTTTGTTGAACAATTTGTCCGAAACTTTTGTTTGGGGTGGGCGGGTGGCCACGATTTTCCGAGATCGAAATTGAGGTGAACCGAAACTTGGCAGTCAGTAATAATATTACAAGATAAAAGGATTAAAAAAATTGTTATTCTTTTATTATACTGTATGTTGCACCCACCATCCATAAATTACATTGACTGTTTGAATTATTTTACTTAACATTTGATGAAATAAAGCGATACAGTGTATTACAATTTATAATGCACATGTTTTATTTCATCAGAAGCGACGTAAAAATTCATTGGCCATATTAAGGATCAATTTTGTTGTGCAATCTAGCAGACGAATTATTTAATTACCTGTACAGTACGGCAACAATATTAATTAAAAATTCATTTTTTCATTTTAAGTACAGAGATCGGACTGAAGTTGGTCTTTTATTCTTTCATTTTGACAAGGCTTCACCGTTGACATTAATATCTTGAACTGCATCCTCGCCACTATCTCGTTAGCTTCTCCGCAATGCACCCGAGTAGTGTGTGTTTCGCATTGCTGTTTTCCGGGGCATCATCACCGGGCACGCAAAACTACGTTCTTTACAATTGCAATATGGACCCACAAGCAGCCCCGGATGGTGCCTATGGCGGGTCGAACGACCAGTTAAGGATAAAGGTGAAGTTGGCCTATCCTAACAGGCCTTTGACTTGAGACTCATTAAGGCTATTTCACTTTCGGCACACTCTGGAGAAATAGAAGTTGAAGTACGAGTCACAACGACTATGCTTCAACTATTTTAATATGTCCCGTTCACAATCATACACCTAGTACAGAGTAGGAGCCTGTCTCACAATTTCTCCAATTTTGACATTACAATCCCCCTTCAGAATACGAGCCAGAAGCCCAATAT